>JARFYF010000074.1:94695515-94705591 GCA_030265395.1 Rhina ancylostomus
TGTATCATATTATGAAAGGGATAGATAAGATAGATGCAGGAAGGTTGTTTCCACTGGTAAGTGAGACTAGAACTAGGGGGCATAGCCTCTAGGTTCGGGGGAGTAGATTTAGGATGGAGATAAAGAGAAACTGCTTTTCCCAGAGAGTAGTGAATCTGTGGAATTCTCTGCCCAAGGAAGCAACAGAGGCTACCTCATTAAATACATTTAACACAGTTAGATAGATTTTTGCATAGTAGGGGAATTAAGAGTTATGGGGAAAAGGCAGGCAGGTGGAGCTGAGCCCACAGCCAGATCAGCCATGATCTTATTGAATGGTGGAGCAGGCTCGACAGGCCAGATGGCCCACTCCTGCTCGTATTTCTTGTGTCCTTGTACATCAAGGTCCCTTCGGTCCTTAATACAAGTCCAAAGATCAATGAAAGTGGCAGCACAGGTTGAAAGGGTGGTGACGAAGGAATACAGGATGCTGGTCTTCATCAGTCCTGCATACAATATAACAGCAGGTAAGCCTTGACCCAACATTATGAAACGTTGGTTCAGCCACAGCTGGAATACTGTGTGCAGTCCTGGTTGCCACACTATAGGACAGATGTGATTGCTCTGGAAAGAGTGCAGAGGAGGAGTTTTAACCGGATGTTGCAGGGGAGCTGATGGAGACATACAAAGTCATGATGATACAGATAGGGTATCTATCTATACATCTTTCTATACTGTCATAGGAAATTTTTACTCATGGCATAAGAGTCTAGGACCAGAGATTAAAGGTTAAGGTAGGGAGCAAAAAGTTTAGAGACCTGAGGAAATTTGTTTTTATTCAGAATTCAGTTGGAATCTGGAACACATTGCCTGAGAAGGAGGTGGAGGCAGGCACACTCAAAATTTAAGAAGAATCTGGACAAGCATTTGAATTGCCAAGGCACAGTAGGCTACAGACCAAATATTGTAAATGGGATTGGTATGGATAGGCAGTTGATGGTCAGCATGGACTGTGGACAAAGGGACTGGTTCTCTGCTGTATGACTATCTCATCATTCTTGAACTGTGCCTTCATCCTCCCAAAATGTAATATTTTACATTCCTGAGCAGTAAACTTCATCTGCCACCGACTGACACATTCCACCTGTCCCTCCATATCTCCCTGAAGTCATTACAAGTTTTGGGGGAGGCACAGTAGTGTAGCGGTTAGTGTAACACTGTTACAGCTCCAATGACCCAGGTTCAATTCCAGCTGCTGTCTGTAAGGAGTTTGTATGTTCTCCCCATGTCTGCATGGGTTTCCTCCGGGTGCTCCAGTTTTCTCCTGCATTCCAAAGACATACAGGTTAGGAAGTTGTGGGCATGCTATGTTGGCGCTGGAACCATGGCGACATTTGCAGGCTGCCCCCAGAACACTCTACACAAAGATGCATTTCACTTCATGTTTCGATGTACACGTGACAAAGATAGTTATCTCATCTTACAAGGAGTTGAATAACTGTTCAAACTCTTAATTATGCAAGTCTAAGGTCCTGAATAACTCCTACCATTTACTGTTATTTTTGGTAAGTGTAACCTTTGCATAGAACCCACATGTCTAGCAGTTCTGTGTCTCTTTGTATTTCTCTACTGTAAATATCCTGCATTGCTTCAGTTTGCAGGGACACATATCATAAGCCTGCATATGTCATTCAAGGAGCTTTGGACAGCGCTGCATTTCACCCTGTAGAAATTTGTCCATTCAGTCCAAGCCATGATTCATTGAATGCCTTCAGTTGTTCATTCACAGTTTTGCCTCTTCCTCTGCTGCATTCTAATGGTGACCCAAATGGATTCTTATCCAATCTTGTCCAGTTCCTATTCCAACAAAATTTGCTCTCCTTCTGTTAAGTATTTTTGTTTATCTCTTCCTAATACTTTTCCAGAAGATTTATAAGCATTAACTCCTGATAATTGTTCTCAAAATTCACTAAAAGTTCTATTGGAAAGTTTCCCTCCTCCCCCATTATTCATCAGAACTAAACACAGCCTTACTTACTTCCTCTTTGGACAAGGATCACACTAATCCTTATGCCCTCATCTGTCGCTGTCCATATTAAAATAGATGCCCCCTATTAAATCTTCTTCTTCTCTGTAGCCCAGCAATTATTTATTCCAGTTCTCCTTTATTTTATACAATAGTATTAATGTTAATTCTTTAATTTAAAAAAAAACAAAATTTCCTGATCTCTTTGCCCTTATATTGCTGATGGACTGAATGAAACAAATAAATTTTGGACTTTAATGCTGCTTGCTTGGAAAGTTACAAATGGCCCACACAGGTAACAGGGAAGCTGACATCCACAGTAGAAAAACCACTTGACACGTTTTGGCCAAGAACTGGGAGAAAGAAAGCACTAACACTCAACCAAAGTACCAGGAAGGTTGACTTGTAGTCTTGGCAGGGCAAGAAGCAAGGAGAGGAAGAATAAGGTACAAAATGTGCAATGATGTAATAACCAGAAAGTCAAACATATCAGTAGAAAAAAAGACTGAGAAAAACGATGTCATACAGCTAATCTTGTATAAAAGAGTCTGTATGTCATATCCATATATTGAATAAATAATAGTCTTGAATAAGATGGCTGGCCATTTCCCCTTGACCATCATCACCCCCTGCCCCCCCCAAAACCTTCCCCAGATGGGCCATCCTGCTGAAAGCCAGTTGTGATGTACTAACTGAGAGTTTGAGAACAAGCTCAGACTTTTGCTAATGATAGATGAATAACAACTGAATGTCCTCAGAAAATTCTGACTCTGATTCATGGGGAATAATATGTTATTAGTGATCAGGGCTTTTAAGAGCTCTTAATTATCCAGATCTGAAGTCCTTAGGAACTGCTGCAATTTAATGTTATTTTTGTCAAGCATAATCTTTGTGAGGAACCTAACTAGGTGAACTCTTGAACTGTACGACTTTGATATATTTTGATACAGATTGTAAACTTATTCACAAGCCATATTGTAATTTTGTGCACGTGATGCAATTTTGATAAACAATTACTAAGCAAAACCAAGACCATGCACACAAAGTTTAATGTTAACATGATCAGATATCTTAAATGCATCACTGATGAGTTCTGTTGACTTTGTTCAATGATCATTTTTTGCTCACCAATACAACACAAATGCAATAGGTGACAATCTTTTTATGCCTGGGAATCATTTTTAGCACTTTTCCTGGAAATAGTTTGAGTAGGCACAGCATTTTTTTAAAATCAGGAATCAGGCATCAGGCTTCTGCTGAAGCATAATGCCTAACTTATGGACACCACTGAGTGCCTGCATGATTTCAGGGAACAGACACTCAGTATGGGTAGTTGCAAGCATTCAGGCTACTCTATAGAGTTCTAGTTATCAGCCTCACACAAAGGAAAGGAGGAAATAAAATGAGCCTTGTCCCATATTCTGGTGGCAGAGACTCCAGGGAGATGGTGATATTGGTGGATTGAAAGGCTAGGGTTAAACAGGCCCTTAATCACAATAGCAGTGAAATGATGCAGTCTCACTCAAAGCCAGACAGACTGACAGATGAAGAACCTGGCAGTTAGTAGGTAGGGGATATGTTGAAGCCACCAATAGATGAGGTTCAGAGCAGTTCAGAGACCAAGTTTGTGATTGAGAAGGAAGGAGTTGTTCTGTAAATGGCCCATGACTTAGATGCTGGTGGGGGATGGGGAATTGAGTCTTGCCCCAATCATTGGGAGAGTGTTCATAACAATATATGGGATCCCCAAGATTTCTTTGTCTAAACTCAACTCTGGGCTCACATAGGAAACTTAAAAGTATCTCTGTAACTTTCACTTGAGAAGCAAGTGACATGCAGTGTTTGCTAACTGTGTCCTTTGAGGAAGTTAACTGTGATCTCAGAATTTCTGCACAATGTTTTGACATTTATGTAGCAAAGTAAGCTTGTAAGCTAAAACATGTGGCAAGCCAGGCTCTTAGTAACACAGAGCATAATAAACAATGATAGCTCATGTCCTTGTTGCTAGGTGGGCTGTATGATATGATAGCCTGCAAATGACTGCCCTGACAGTTAACCACACTAATTTCACTTCAGAAGGACTGGAATTATCTTATTTTCCATCTGTCTTTCTTCATGACTTGCTTCACTTACACTTTCTTCCTATCAAGAAAAGCATCTGTCATCTAAAGTCAGGACTAACAGCCTCAAACATTATTATATCAACTAAAAAAAAGCAACATGTGAGACCATCCCACAGAATGGTCCTGCTGACACATTAGAGTTTAATATCAGGAATTCTTCAGCTGTCAGCACAGAGGTTAACAACAGATTAAACTTCCTTCTAGACCTGCTTTTCATTATTATTGGGGTGAAGTTATTATTGAAACCTAGGATACAGTAGGAAACAAACTATTGCTTTCTCTATTCATGGCAAAGAGTACTTATGAACATAGACAAAGTAGAAGATGTTGTGCTAGGCAAGACTCACCAAGCCCTGCAGACACTGAGCAAGTTAAACCAGGGCTCTGTCTATTCTCTCAGGTGGATATAAAAAATCCCAAGGAGCTATCTGAAAAAATATGCAGGATTTCTCCCTGGTATTCTGAACAATATAACTTAACCTTACAGTATTTCAAAACAAAAAAAGAACCTTTATTTATTGTAGAGCTTTATCAATTGTACTGGGATTCTGAAATAAATACAAATGCATAAAGCAAAATTCTGTGGATGCTGGAAATTTGAAATAAAACCAGAAACTGCTAGAAAAACTCAGGAGATCAGGCAGCATCTGGAATCACTCAAATCCATGAGTCACCAATGCTGAAGATTCACCTTCCCACTAACCTCACACAAACCATCAGCACAACCTTCCAGTGGCAACTTAACCCTGGACTTGGCTTCAATCTGTTAGGTGATGCAGCAAGGACCATCTAATTGTAAATCCCACTGAAATGCTTTGGCAGCCTATTCAAACAGATTGAACATTTGTGAATACCTCTGACATTCTCATAAATACAAAGCCTAACAAAGCATGTGAAAAAATTAAATAATATAAATTCTCAATTAAATCAAAAAAATAAGAATGATCTGAAACTTAAATGGTTCCCCCCTCACAGCCAGTCTTCTCCATTAGAATGAATGGAATTGCTGAACTTCTTCCAGATCAGAATGACAGGAGTGACCAGCCATGAGATAGTTCTGGACTTCCACATTTGTGCAGCTGTGCTACAGAGGTAATTGCCCATGATTCATATAAAACGTTTTTTTAAAAAAAAAATACATTTCGCATCAACACCCTTTCATTTTACCCAGGTTGTAAACAAACAGGCCAAGTTGTGAAGCTTAAAAACAAAGATATATGGAATCCTCTGTTTCATTAATTGAGGTATTGAACAGAAAAGCAGGGAAATGTGCTGAAGTCGTTAAAAACATCAGTTGAGATTTAGCTACCACATCTTAGGAAGGCTTAACAGAGCGTGAGGAATGTATTTACTAGAATGGTAGCAGGGATAAGGGTTTCATTTGTGGAGAAGCCAAGGGTGACCTCCTTAGATGAGAAAAGCTTAAAAGGAAGGTTTTTAAAAGGGGTTCAAATCATGATGAATTAAAGAAGAAACTCTATTTACAGTAATAGATGAATTAGTAACCAAACAGATTTAGTGCTTGGACAAAAGGACCAAGGAGCTTTAATGACAGACGCAGCTATAAGTGTTACTGAAAATCATGAAACATCACTCTTCAAAGAGGATTAGTTTAAACCAACAGACATAAAAGGAAAAATAAAAATAGATTAAGGAGAGGAACACAGAACATTATAGAACCGTACAGGCCCTTCTGCCCACAACATTTTAGCTTGCTCTATGATCTATAACCCTTCCCTCCAACATAGCCCTCCATTTCTCTATCATTCATGTGGCTATCCAAGAATTTCTTAAATGTCCATAATGCATCTGCCCCCACAACCTCTGCCAGCAGTGTTCCACACACCCACCACTGTGTTAAAAACAACTTACCCCTGACATCCCCCTTCAAATCACCTTAAAATTATGTCCCCTCATTTTAGCCATTGTCACCCTAGGGAAAAGGTCTCTGACTGTCCACTCGATCTATGCCTCTTATCTTGTACACCTCTATTAAGTCACCTCTCATCCTCCTCTTCAAAGAGAAAAGCCCTAGCTTGCTCAACCTATCCTCACAAGACATGCTCTCCAATCCAGGCAGCATCCTGGTAAATTCCTCTGCACCCTCTCCAAAGCTTCCACATCATTCCTATAATGAAGTGACCAGAACTGAACACAATACTCAAAGTGTGGTGTAACCAGAGTTTTATAGGGCTGCAACATCACCTCGTGGCTCTTGAACTCAATACCCTGACTAATGAAGGCCAACACTCCATATGCCTTCTTAACAACCCTATTGACCAGTGTGGCAACCTTGAGGGATCTATGGATGTGGACCCCAAGAGCCCTCTGTTCCTCCACACTGCTAAGAGTCCTGCCATTAATCTTGTATTCTGCCTTCAAATTCAATCTTCCAAAGTGTATCACTTCACACTTTTCTGGGTTGCACTCCATCTGCCGCTTCTGAACCTAGCTCTGCATCTTAGCAATGTCCTGCGTTAATCTACAGCAACCTTCTACACTATCCACAACACCACCAACCTTCGTGTCATCAGCAAACTTACTAACCCGTCCTTCCACATCATCATCATTGAGGAAGATGAGCATAAAGAGTATCTCAAATAAAGATAGAACCTCAAGTGATCTATTAATATTATCTGAATTCCAATCTTTCCTCAAAAACCCCTCACAATTGTGGTTGAGCGGCTAACCTGAAGGACCAGAGCTCAGATATGGTGTCTGCAGCTCAGTACCAAAGCCAAGTAGTGCACCTTACAAAAAGTGAACAACACTGGCTATTGCTGTGCAAGATCTGGCTGCCTGTTGCTGCCCTTTGAAGCAGGGATGGGGTTTAATCCATTTGTGCAGCCTGAAGTGGATTTCCACAATGAGTTCAGTATTTCATGCAGAAGTCTTATGTCATTTGATTGCAAAGTGTTACTACTTTCTTCTGATGGTGTATTATGGCCCAAACTGGATCAATGGCATTTTGGAATACCAGGAAAAGAATATGCTCAAGAATGACATTTTTCTTCAAATTCTAGAAGCCTTTAGCATTTATGAAGGAGACAGGTCTGGGCCAAGATGTTATTTCAAAACAGCTCAGTTTTCTCTCTGATGACTTTATTTGACCCTTTCCAAGTGCTTCAGTTTTGTGCTTTCAAATGCCTGTTGCTCTGTATGTAATATAATCTTCAAGTGTCTGACAATCTTCGACTCTCGAGCAAGTCTCAATCTGTTTCGACAAGCTCGCTTAACTGCACGATTGGGTTACAACCCAGCTCTTTGCTAATTTGCTTCAATACTTCATTGAGAATGTGGCGATGATATTTTAATTCCTCAGTAACTGCCTGCAGACAGCCTGCAACTGGCAACAGTTCATTACGTATTCTAGAGCTAATCAGAAAGTTGCTCGGCATCATGAACTACTTACAAGGAGCAGCGTTAAACACTTAAGGCTCAATGGATGCAGTGTCCATCCAAACGCTACGTACAAAGTGCCGCATGAAATATTTGTGTTCGAACGGAGCTGTATCTAATGTTCCAGACTGATGAGATGGTGGTCTCCTTTTACTAGAAAGATAGTAATTGGAATTATGTTCTACTTATGCTTATGCATGCTTTATTTTAAAATGTTATCACTGCCATTTAGTATGTTGATATAAATGAGGAGTAGATGAGGGAAGTGATCTTCAAGGAGTGGAGAATCTCAGTTCCTCCTTTTGTCAGCAGAGGTGACACTATCCCTCAGGATGACACTTATTTTTTTCCCCCTATGGATCCTGAGATTCCAATCTCAGATGTTTACAGCATATGCCTTGTCAAATTGGCTCATCTGCACCAGCCAGTGTGAATATTTGTGGCCTTAACTGTGAAGTTCTTCCTGCAGATTTGGCAGGCGTTTGAATCAGCAAATCTTTGCACTTTTCCTGGTGTCTACAAGCCTGGATCCTAGTATCAGCAGAGCAAGTTTAAAATCCAGTGATCAGCAAGATCAGTCAACACTGAGTAGATTGTAAAGTGTCCGTGCTAAATCCATATAACAGAAAGCTTGAAGTTTGTGTAACAGGCCCAGTACAGAACACTGATTAGTGCAATGGTAACGCCAAAGAAAGTTACTAGTTGGTGCGGCATTCAGGAACCAGCACATCCACTGGCATGTTATATGTTGTGAAAGTGTTCTATCTACCCAGCCAGTAAGACCATTACCAAACTCTTGCTCGTGGATGCATGCCAATACATGAATTCAAGTATGTGCTGCTAGCTGAAGTTATGATATAGTTGCTTTTGCTTTGACTGCCGTTGAAGCTACAACCACATTCAAACCCCAGGGTGCAGATTGCTGATTTGACTTTGAGTTCACTACCGTGCCTTTTGTCAGCCAAACCCTTGAAGAACAAATCAGAGTGGTCAAACATGTTTTCAGTTTTTACTGAAATTTGGCCCATCTGAATTCTTTTTGAAGTGAATGCAAACCCATTGCAAAATCATAAGTTCAGATTTTCACACCATGTTGGCATTCCTACTTGGTTCACCAGGATCCTAACATGGAAGTGTTCACTGTGTTGTGTAAGATTGGCATGAGGCCTGGATTGGAGTGATTTGCAGAGCAAAGTGCCTTCTGGTGCCCTGTTCCCATAGCTTGGAAGCTATCAAAACTAGCTCAAACACACAATGGGCTGAAAGCCCTCATGTTGTGAATTTTCTGTGATTGTAACTGTTAGAACTTTATTCTTCTTAAGCTTTGAATTCAGCTACATGAAATTGAAATTTGTTAGCTTCATTACTACAAGTATTCTCATTAACATTTCAATATTTAATAAAACCACAGCACAATGATTGACCTTACTAATGTAGTGTGCTTTAATAACTCATTCGCTGCACCATTTGGAAGCTGATTTCCATTTGCACATCAATTAAAACACCCAGCCATTACTAGCACCATATTGAATGGAAGTTGGATAAAATCTGTCTAATTGTAACAAGCCAGAACTGCCTCCACATTCATCTGTTCTGTTGCTGATACTGTAAACAAGAACCTATTCCTTCATTGGAAACCAGCCTCTCAATTTTGTATGTATTCTTGGCTTGTGGCCCTTGCTGGCAAGACTGGTTTCTGTAGCCCATTCATTGTATATGTGAATGACTTGCTTAGTTGCCTCAGTCAAGCACATTGATCTGAGTTTGGAGTCGTGCATCAGTTGGACAGAGTAAGGATAGTAATATCCCTAAAGAATATTCTGAACCAGTTTGGCTTTTAACACAATCTGACAAGTTTACAGGTGCCTTTCCTAATTTCAGATTCATGACCTCAACACAACGCATCCCATTTTATCTCCCAAGAAAGCTGCCTGTAGTCCTCCTTACCCAAGACATAGATAATAGGATTGACCAATATCTCTCGGAGTAATACTCTAACATACAATGTTATCTTTGGGCTACTGCCTTCTTGGTGCAGTATTCCCATAGTCCAGACGTTTTATTGTCCAGTGGAGCATACAATTCTGTCCTTCATTAATGTTTGGCTCTATATGTCTTTTCTCCTTTTACCACTTTATTTGCGAGACAGTCAACCAATTCAAACACCATGGAAGATGAAGAAATGGATAAGTTAGATGTGAAGGTTTTCTTCTCTAGAAAGGCCCTCAGGATTGAAATCCTTACATGCTCTGTCTCTGTTACCAGAGCAATTGGGTACCTCAGCAATAATGAAAGAGATAAGCAAGACACATGTTTAGTGAGTTTATGAGTACCTACCACTAATGCCATAATGGGGAATGGTGGATGTCAACATTATGAAAACAGCAGGAAATCTGACTAGTTGTACTTATAAAGGACTGTGATGACAACTGAATGATGAAAAGTGGAAGATAGTGCACTGCATAAGGATTCGAATACCCTACAAGCTGTTGCATTGAGCAAGTTAAGGAGAACTGAGGAGGGTCAGTCAGTCACTTTTCACTCTTCCC
>JARFYF010000074.1:94729504-94741394 GCA_030265395.1 Rhina ancylostomus
TTTAAATTCAGAGGTGGCTTCTAAAACTGTGCTTGTGCTCCCATCTGAGGAACTCTGACAAGAATTCGGAGACTCTTGAAGACAATTGTGGATGATGTCTGAAGATTGAAAGCCAGAGTCAGGAAATTCTTGCAGTGAAATCTCCGAGTGAGCATTTTGTTGGGAAGAAAGGCTTTTATGGTTATTAAAGGGTGTGCATTCAGAAAGATGAATAAACTTAGGCTGCAGAAGAATGGGTTCTTCTGTGTCAGGGTGTAGTACTTCATTTTGTTTCTGGGTCATGGATAGTTGCCACTCCTGGAGGCGCCGAACCTGTAGTAAACAAAGACAACAATGATAAATAGGATTCTCGATAACCGTTTTTCAAATATCATATTGAACACGTGCGATGAATATGCATCTTTTTAACAAAACAATATTTTAGAATGTAGAAGTAAATTTACAAAGATTCAATAATATACATTTTAATGGCACAGTGGCTCACATTTATGTTGTCAATGTAATCTAATACTTAAAGTTAATGATAGCTTGCAGTCCAGCATTGAAATACCACATTTCTTTTGAGCCTACCAGGATACCATTTGTTTGTTCAGTCTTTTGCTGGGCATTAAGCAGTGATACAAATACTCATCCACCTATATTCTATTGATCTCAATTTTGTGGGGTAAAGTTTGTCGGCCTCTCATGCCTTCTCTTCCACTCAATATGATTGTGGCTGATTTTTATCCCAGGGATACTTGTGTGCACTAATCTCATACTCTTTATTTCCCTTAAAGAGTAAATCTCAGCTTCCACGACCCTCTTGGGTAGAGAACTGGCAAGATGCACCATTCTGGATATTAAAAAAAATCCTCATGCATGTCCTTTATGGCAAATCCCTTATTTTGAGACTGTGACCTTTGGTTCCAGATATTCCAAGCCAGGGGAAACATTTTCACATCTACCTTGTCAATCTCCAGATGATTTCTGCAACTTTCAATGAGATCACCTCTCTTTGATCTAAACTCTATGGAGTACAGATACAGTCTGCTTAATCTCTCCTCATACAACATGGTGGTACAGCATGGTGCCACATATTCACCGCTCCAGGGACCCAGATTCAATCCTGACCTTGGATGCTGTGTTAATTAGAGGGTGCCACATTTCTTTAGCAGAAAGGGGTTATTTAAATTATCCATCAAGTGAAACAGATCACAAATACACTGGGTAACTCTGCATCCTACCACCACTCTCTCTGTATTTAGCCTCACACACTGAATCTCAACACAAGCTCAAGGAACAGCAGCTTATCCTCCAATGTAGCACATTACAGCTGTCAGGATTCAATATTTTCCATATAATCAACTATTTTAGTATCATTCGGCTCCTCTATTTACAGCTCCTCTAGACATACCATTACCATCTTCTTTCAGCGAGCACCAACAGCACGTGTCCTGTCCCCAGTTCCATTGAAAACCTTACCTTTTGTTCTTTCCCCCCACTTCCTACTTTTGAAAATGTTTCATTTCTCCATTTTCCTAGTTCTTTTCAAAGGTGATTGACACAAAACTTTGTTTCTCTCTCCACTGATGCTACCAAGTCAGCAGGCTTCAATGTACAGGACTAATTTGAAGGCATACAGATGGAGACTGATCAGGCAATTTCACAATCAAACATTGTTGACTAGGGCAGGCATGGTAGTATAATGGTTAGCATAAGCTATTACAGAGCCAGCGACCTGGTTTCTTGCTTCGGTGACCCGGGTTCTTGACCCAGTTCAGTGGCAATTCTTGCTGTCTAACATGCAAGATAAATCATTTCTAACCCTTCTACGTACGGGCTAGGAAGTTGTGGGCATGCCATGTTGGTGCCGGAAGCATGACAACACTTGCGGGCTGCCCCCAGAACACTCTACGCAGAAGATGCATTTCAATGTACATGTGACCAATAAAAATATCTTCTCTTATCTTAGTTGTTATAGATGTCAACAAGACTTATGGTAGGTAATCAATTACAGAAAAACATTATTTTTCACTTTTGCATACTTTTATCAACATGGCCAAAAAAAATTTACATGACACTCATGGCCTGATTTTCCAAATGAATGCAGATTAAAACCCAATTATGAGATTTGAACTTGATAATTATCACAGCATAGTCTCAATTTGATAGCTATTTTATGAATAGTCAATACAATATAGCTTCCATCCAAAACTACTTGGCAGGAACATGTTGGACAAGACCCAGTACCTGGAAACATCACTCATTGTTCCCCCTCAAATCTGCACTTATTCAAGCCAGATGCAGAGAAACATTTTCAGGGTATCCCTGCACAAGCTGTAAGGATAGGTCAAGATGACAACTAGACCAGAGCATCTACCCTGGAACAGCCATAACAACACTGACAGCAGACAAAGCTGGGGCCAGAACTTTGACAGCAGGCAAAGATGTGATTGAACTTAACAGATTTTAAATGTCTAATATTCAGAGACATATATAAAAAAAATACAAAAATAGAGTGTCCCCTACAATAACATTTGTTTTCAGTGTGTATAATTCCACATCATCCAAATTTTCTTTTTAGCTTTTACAAAACAGTGTTTTAAAACCAAGGTTATCACCTTTCTTACTCTTCGTGAAATGTAGGTGATGGACCATGGAATATCGTGAATAAATTCCAGCTTGCAAAAGTATGGAAACAAATTCACTTTTATTTTAGTGTTAAGTAAATTCTTGGTCTAGATGACTGCACCAAATGCAATAAAAGTAATTACCTCATTCCATAAGAACTTTACAGCTTCTTCTTGTACCATTCTTTGAATACGTTCTTCTTCACACTCTTTTCTCCATCTACAAAGATAGAAATGATAGAAAATTCATGATGATGAAGCCATTCAGCCCATCACATCAATGCCAGCCAAGCACCAGCTACCCATCCTGATCTCACTTTTTAGCACTTGACCCACAACCCTGCCTGTCCTGGCTCCTCAAGTGTACAATCTATGTACTTTTTAAATGTGGTTAGGGTTTCTGCCTTGACACCCTTTCAGGAAGTGAGTTCCAGACTCCCACAACACACTTGTACCAAAGACTTACGTCTATGTCTCTGGGTTTTGACTAATCTGCTGAGGGAAAGAAAATGAAATAAAAGGTCCCATCCTCGGCTCCTTGTAATGTGCTGCACTTTTGTTCCGTCAATCAGGTGAACGAAGATTAAAATTAACTGCAAATTATTTTTGTGGCAACATATCAAGCAGTATTTCATCCTTCAGCAGAGTCGACGGTTGATCAATAACAATGTTACTCCCTCCACAAATGGATGGTACAACTCAAGTGACTCGTATTTGATCCTGATCTCCAGTGGTATGTGGACTTTGCATACTCTCCCTGTGACCACATAGGTTTCCTGCAGGTGTTCCAACTTCCTCAAACATCTCAGAGAGGTGCTGATTGTGGTTAAATGGTTACTGTAAACCACCTCTAAGGAAGGTGGTAGAAAAACCAGGGTGGAGTTGACAGGCATGTGAGAGAACTGGTTATGGAAAAATAAGTGGAGGTAATGGGACAGATGGAAATCCTTTGAAGAGCTAGTATTGACCCGATGGGCTTATTGCAAGAAAATATGACTCTTTCATGTATAGTTTTCTACCTCATGACCAAACTGGAGATTAATAAAAGTGTAACAGACAAACATGAGCACTAAGAAACTTTAATTTCAATAGGTATTAATGGACTTAAGTGCTTTGATTCCTAGCCTATTCTGAAGTAAGGAGGATTTTTAAAAAAGTTGATAGCTAATTGATGTTTAAGAATTGTTAATACTTTAGTGTTGTATGATTTTCTTCAGAGGAACAATTAAGTGAAATCTTTCTGTGACCAGTTGTCATCTAGGTCTTTCTTTGTCAAGCAGACCTCCTCCTTATAATATGCATGCAACTTATATTGTATATAAATATTTGCTTAAACAGTTATCCCAGGCAGTTGATTGGAACAAAAGTAGAAGAATGGGTGGAGATATTTAAGAAAGGGTGGTGGAAATATGCTATTATATAAAAGAGCTGGAGTTACAATAACTTTTTGTAAATTTGTGGTTTACATGTAGTTGCAGTATTAACATAATACACTCAAATAGTTAGGTCTGGAACTTTTGTGGTTGCATGCTTATGATTTAGAGTAGAGAAGTTGGGAGACAGGCAAGAACAAGAATCATGGCAAGGTCTGCTCAAGTAAAATTATAACTAGCTGAAAATACATTTCATTGAAAATACAGTCAGCGTAAGGTTTTTCCTCCTTACATTTTGAGACTTGTATGAGAGACAGAAAAGATAAAAGACACTTTTTTCTCAGGGGATATTCCCCTTTAAAGATCAGAGATCCATCACAGATAATGCTTTATAAATAGTTGTACTGTATCTGGACATTTGATTAGCATTTACTTTTATTTTGTATGTCACCTTATTCCTTGTTTATAAAATCAGGATTGGCAAATTTGCTTACGTTCACTTATTTGACTTTCGAGACCAAAACTTTTACTCACTCCTCTAATCATAAAAATTGGTGGAAAATTTGGATTAGTTTCAAGGCCTGGTTGTCTTGGATTTCATTTGATACCTTGTTGAATCAACCCTAGCAAATACAGACTGTTACTTTGATTTACTCACGTTGTAGTATTCCAAGACAGTAGAGGACATGGAATTAGAGAATTATTTGGTTAACAGTCTGGTGGATGGCTTTGGATTTTCACTTGTCTAAATACAATGCATATAACCTGAATGCGTTATGAACTTTCAAAAATATAGAAACCCCTCCCCTCTCTTGTATGTCACCTGATTACTTCTTCGGTCAAGTATTCCACGCGTTCCTGCATCCTACGTAGTCGAATTTCACAACGTATTTCCTTCGCCTGTGGATTCCAGTTCCTTGTGTAGAATCCACGCCAGCATGCTTGAATCTTTACAGCTGCTTTATTCAAATATTCTGGGTTTGCCTCAATTGCTTTAGACATATCAGATTTATCTGGCTTTGAGTTCCCTTCCATCACCTCCTGCACAGTTTCCATTTGTGCCTGACTTGACAATTTGCTGTCTGGAAAACATTGCTCCTTTGTTAATTCAGCTGACATTGGGCTTTTGCTTTCACTTAAAGTGAAGGTGACAGAAGATTGCACAGGACTGGATACAGGTAATATCCTGCCACTCTCTTCCTTACTTCTCTCACCAGATCTTCCCAGCCATGAATCATAATCTTCAGCTCTCCTCGATGCCTTCAGGTATTTTTGGTCATCACTATCTTCACGGTTAACTCCAGTTTCCAAATGCAGTGGCACTGTGGCATCATCTTCTGGAGTCAGACTATCTGTAGGAAGCCTCAAATCATGGGAAGGTGAAAGAGGTGACATTGCAGTGGTCACAGGCATGAACGTGGATTCAGAAGACAGAAGACTGCTATTCAGTTTATCTTCATCAGTCTGTATATCCTCCAAGAAGAGTTCACCATGACAGCATCCTGAAGTCTCTCCAAGAATTGGTGAGAATTGCTTAATTGCTTTGGGCTGCTGTCCAGGGCCATCCACTGCAACCCATGAGTTAATGCGAATTACAGGCTCTAAAATAAAACAAAAATGTATTACATGTATGGATGTCTACTTTTTTCTTCTTATGCCTGTGCAAGCCAAGACTCAGACATATTCCACATCCATCAAAGGATGCCAACATAACTTATAGGGTGTATAATTAATATATATTTGACCAAATAAGTAACTTCTACATCATATGAATACAGTCAAATTCTCCTCTTACTTTACAATAATCTTGTTAAGACTTACAAGGGTTCATTTCTATAAACCCATGAGGAGCTAGTGTCTCAAGCAATATTTTCTTCTTCCCTTGCCAGTTCTTCTCATTTTTTTCAAAATGCCTCAAAGAATTAGCCTTGCCCTTTCTTCCTTTAAATCTACATGTTGCCCTTTAAAGGCACCCTGAGGCACAGGATCAGCTTTTGCATATAAATTGATGACACCAAGCTCTGCCTATCATTAATTTCACTCAATAACATCACCTCTCCTTCACTGTCAGAGGTCTGCCTATTATAATTAGGAAACAAATTAGAAGTTCTTTTAACTAAATATCAGGAAGAAAAGTGATTATTTCAGACAAAAACATAACTGTGTCATGTTATCCATTAGCTATGTTGTGTTTAATATTAAACTTTAAATGCCCAGATTGAGAAAAAATGTCAGTTTTTTCTTGTTTAAGTGCCACAAGTTCCATGTAACTGTGAGGCACCAGGATTTCCAATAAGAACACACAAGGAACAAGTTACAGTCATTGGTTCGAACCATTCCTCCAAATGCACCCAAAGTCACATCAGTTACCCACCACTTACTCTGAAGAATTCACATGAATACCTTGTGTCAGGTGAAGAGATAGAACTTTCACAGACTAGTGTGGAGGTGATGGAAGTGCATGTTTAAACTGGTGGATGTGGTCCCAATTAAGCGAGCTTTATCCCAAATGTTATCTGTTTCTCTTCCCAACAGATACTGTCTGACCTGCTGAGTGCATGCTGTATTTTCTTTTATTATTTCAAATTTCCAGCATTCACAGTTTTTCTTTTTCGTTGTTCATGATCAATGGGTTTTAATCAGCTATTGCATTTGCTACTGCCTGGAGCAAGGGGATTTCTACCCCAACCGAACTCTAAGAAGAAACACAAACTGAAAGATGCTATAAAACAGTATTCTAATTAATTTACAAACCATTCAAGGGAGAGTGGTTGAGATGCTCTTATGAGGAGTGCACACAGCCTAACCATGTAATGGATGCTATGAGGAAGAAGATATTGTTTTCAACTTCTACTGATCTCATCCAACTGATAACCTTCATTTACCTGAGATTATCTGAAGCCCTGTTGCTGTATTCTGGATCTGAGGGTGTCTGCTCATCACTCACCTTCACTGGCTCTTGGTTAAGCAAAGCCTCGGTTTTACAACTGTCATCCTTGAATTTGAATCCCCCATGCAGTCACATCCCTCCCAATCCCTGTAATCCTCCATATTTCTCACAGATATTTTCAACTTGCTAATTTTCTTAATTCATTGAAATTTTCCGATTCCAGGTAAGGCACACCTCTGGTGATCTCCCCCCCACACTCACTCACCTGTCCAGCCAGTATTCTTCTCCCTTTATTCACCCCTCCCAACCTGCCTCCCTCCTTCATACTGCTATATACTGGCAACCTTTCCTCTTCCCTCTCAGTCCTGATGCAGCCCTTACCCAAAATATTGAGTTACACCTTTTGCCTCCACAGATGCTGCCTGACCAGATGAGTTCTTCCAGCATTCTGCTTTTTGCTCCAGATTCCAGCATTTGCCATTTTTCTCCTAATTCTCATATTTTCCTATAGTATGGAAGAAGGTCATGTGACCATCCAGTCTCCAAAGCATTCCCACCTATCCCATTCCCCATGAATTTCCGCATCACCTGTTCTCTCACATACACCCATCCAATCCACACTGATTTCCTGCTGCACCCCTGCACCAGGGTGAACATAGAACATTACAGCACAGCACAGGCCCTTCAGCCCACAATGTTGTGCTGACATTTTATCCTGCTCTAGTACCTATCTAACCCTTCCCTCCCACATAGCCCCCATTTCTCTATCATTCATGTGGCTCTCTAAGAGTCTCTTAAATGCCCCTAATGTATCTGCCACCACCACCTCTGCCGGCAGTGCGTTCCATGCACCCACCACTCTGTGTAAAAAACTTACCTTTGACATGCCCCTTATACCTTCCTCCAATCACTTTAAAATTCTGTCCCCTTCGTGTGAGCCGTTTTCACTCTGGGAAAAAGTCTTTGGCTGTCCACTCGATCTATGCCTCTTATCATCTTGTACACCACTATCAAGTCACGTTTCATCCCCCTTCTCTTCAAAGAGACTTTATGGAAACGCATTAATCTACCAACCACCACATCTTTGGGATGTGAGAAGAAATAGGAGCTCCTGTAGGTAATTCTAGTTCCCAGTTCTGACAAAGGGTTTCTGACCTGAAACATTAACTCTGTTTCTCCTTCCGCATTTGCTGCCAGATCTGCTGAGTATTTCCAGCATTTAGTGTTTTGTATTTCAGATTTCCAGCATAATTTTAAATTGCTAATATTGTTCTTTGAATGCCTGGGACCTGTAGTTCCCTCAACCTGCTGGAGCCAATGCAAAGACTGTACCTACCTGTTGGTGGCCTGCTGGTAAACTGCCATTTGGCGATCTCTGCTGCTCTACTATCTCAGCACTGCCTCCACACCAAATGCAAAGCAAACCTTGAGCCTATCTACCCCCTGTAATTGTACAGCACCCAACAACTGATTTTCATAGCAAAAAGCAAGCTGTTGAAGGGACTCAGTGGGTCAGGCAGCATCTGTGGAGGCAGAAAGGATAGTCGATGTTTCAGGTCACAGATCCCACTGAGTTGCTCCAGCAGTTTGCTCTTTGCTCCAGATCCCAGCATCTGCAGTCTCTTATATCTCAACTAATTTTCATTTACTGTCAAGAGCACTGTTCTACAGCATTAAATTAAGTTGAATTTTATTTTGCCATATGCTGTTCTGGAATTCTTACTTAATGTTGCTGAAGCTGAATTCTGCAATTCTATCAGTTTTGTGTCAGGTCAGGCTACTAATAGAACATGACAGCACAGTACAGGCCCTTCGGCCCATCATGTTGTGCCGACATTTTATCCTGCTCTAATACCTATCTAACCCTTCCTTCCTGCATAGCCTTCCATTTCTTTATCACTCATGTGGCCATCTAAGAGTCTCTTATATAACCCTAATGTATCTGCCCTCACAACCACTGCATAAAAATCTTACCTCTGATATCCCCCTTATATCTTCCTCCAATCACCTTAAAATTATGCTCCCGCGTGTTAGCCATTTTCACCCTAGGAAAAGGTCTCTGACTGTCCACTCGATCTATGCCTCTTAGATTAAATCATTAATAGATTAATCAAATTCTATTACATGTTACTGTCGGTTGACTTGGTATTGTCAGCTTTGAAGATGGTATTCCTCAATACTATTCTTTAGCAAAATGTGTGTGAGTTGGGTAACGTGCTGCCTGACCTGTTGGGATTTGCCAATGTTCTCTTGTGTTTCAGATTTCCAGCAGCTGTAGTACTTTGGGTCTCACAGTTCCAGCATCATTACTTTCAATCTCATTGATCTTCTACATCCACATCCTCCAGTCAGATCAGCTGAACTAACAAGCCTTCCCTCCCCTCCCTTAGCTGCCGTCACCATGATCTGTGACATACAGTCTCTCTTGGTCTCCATCCTCTCACCAACATTCCCTTTATTCTCAGTACCCTCTCCCTACTCTCCAACTTAAGCCACCTTTAACTTTCCAGTTCAAATAAAAGATCTTTGATCTGAAATGTTAACTCTTTTTCTCTCTCCACAGATGCTGCCTGAACTGATGAGTATTTCCAGCATTTTCTGTTTTTATTTAATATGACATGATATGTACAACAATAACAATGTTGCAATGGTATAGAACATTTGGCACAGTAAAACAGCCAGAGTGGATACAAATCATAAATTAGAGAAATCTGGTGACCAAGAATTTTGTAGGAAAGTACATGCAGGATTGAAAGGCAAAATGGATTTGGTACAAGTTAGGATTGAGGTATAAAGTCTTGAGTAGACAGGGTGGAAGACAGGACTCTAGCCCAGGGGACAGTGCTGCTGTCAATCTGGAGGTAACAGGGATAAAAGCAGATCATGTTACACAAGTGGAAGTATGCTGCCTTTGTGTTGCAGAGGATAAAAGGGGTTGAAATCTCAGCTTTGGGTTAAATAAATGCTGATTGTATGTACAGCCAAATTCAGATTGAGCCAATGCTTGGGGAGGTGCAGAGGGTAGGGTGGGGGGTGGGACTGAATACAATTACTTTGGTCTCCCCAGTGTTTAACAGGAGGAGACAATAATTCACCGCGTAGATCTCAAAGGAGCAGCTGAACTGTGGAGCCAGTGGAAGGGTTAAGTGAAGTGTTGGAAAGGTGGAACTGCTTGCCATTGGAGTGTTTGTGATGGAGCTGCTCTGTGGCTGGATCCATGAAGTTCCACTCTGGAATGAATGTGGTCCAGATTTTACAGAAGGCCCTGGGCCAAGTTTATATTGGACTCCTCCCCGCACACAGGGTCGGCAGACCTGTCGATGCACTGAGCATTTCATTCTACCTTCCAAGCACACTTCCTCTGTAGGCTGCCCCATTAATCTTCATCAGAGCCCTCTGCAGTGGTGCCCTTGTGTGATCTATATTTTAGTGAAGGAATATGCAAATAGGGGTGGAGCATATCCTTCAGCAGCTCTGGAACTGAAAGGCAAGCCAACTTCTGTACTACTATTGCTTCTTGCCTTGGCTGCTGGCCACTAGTGCCTGGTGTTGCTCCACACAAGGCTTCAGCCTCTATGGTCCCTTCCAAATTTTGTACAGTAATTTGCAGTTGGTTTGTTATTATCACATGTACCAAGATACAATGAGAAGCTTTGATTTGCATGACAGCCAGACAGATCATTCCAAACATAAGCACATTGAGGTAGCACAAAAGTAAAAACAATAACAGAATAAGATAAGATATCTTTGTTAGTCATATGTACATTGAAACATTCAATGAAATGCATCTTTTGCAGAGAGTTTTCTGGGGGCAGCCCGTAGGTGTTGCCACACTTCTGGCGCCAACATATGTTGTGAGAGTTTCAGAGAAAGTGCATTGCAGTTAGACAAATAAGGTGCAAGGACCATTATGAGGTAGACTGAGAAATCAAGAGTTCATCTTCATTGTACTAGAGGTCCATTCAAGAGTCTTATAACAACTGGATTGAAACTGTCCTTGAGCCCGGTGGTACATGCTGTCAAGCTTTTGTAGCTTCTGCCCAATGAAAGAGGGGAGAAGAGAGGATGACCGGTAGGTGATTATGTTGGCTGCTTTCCCGAGGTAGCGGGAAGTGCAGGCAAAGTCAATGCAGGAGAGGCTGGTTTTCATGATAGACTGGGCTCTGCAATTTCTTATGGTCTTGGGCAGTACAGTTGCCTTACCAAACTGTGGTGCTTCTGGATAGGATGCTTTCTGCAAAAATTGGTGAGGGTCATCTGAAATGGTGGTTGAGTATGAAGTTGAGCAGTCCCATGGCCACTTGTCCTCCTGTTCTTCCTGTAGTCCATGACTGGATTGCTCTTCTTGGGCACTGGGAAGAAGAGAAGCTTGGGTTAGGTCATGGTGAAGGAAGGAGGGAAAATAACACCTTCCTATGTCTTAACAATCAAAAAAATTTGTGGGATGAGGAGAAAGTAGGATGTGAGAAGGAGGATTAGGGATGAGGAAACAATCATCTTTGATCTCAGAGCTGTCCACACTCTCAGCAATTCTAATAGTGGAAGGCACCATGACACCATCTTTCCCAAGCAAGTTAAGCTGACAAGAATATCTGACCACCAAACCCCCGAATCATCACCACCACCACCCATACAGTTCCTATTGCTTCCAATCATGTATCAGCGTCTCCAGAAAGACAGAGGAAAGAGAGTCAGTGTACGCCAAGGAGTCATTTTGAAGCGATGGCTGTCACGGCTCAGTCACCGGCAGCACAAGATGAGTATGTGAAACTTGCAGCAGCACTAAGTGTGGAAGGGGAAGGTGAAGCAAATGGATGTTAGGGATGGATCCTTTTTGCTGCAGGTTGTTTGTGAATGATTGATGGGAGTGTGTTGCATTGAGTTGTGAGTGAGGCTAGTTGTGCAATGGTGGGTTATGGTACACGAGGCTGCATGACCACTTGCATGAGATTGTTGAACTTCTTGCAACAGTTCGTCTGGATTTTTATGGCTTGGCTCTGACCTTTGACCTCCATGGA
>JARFYF010000074.1:94791009-94801821 GCA_030265395.1 Rhina ancylostomus
GAGGTCATGCCTCAAACTTGATTAAGATTTATGAGGTGGTGATAGAGATGATTGAGGGTAGGACAGTGGAAGTTGTCTACATGGACTTAAGTAAGACATTTGACAACATGGCAAGTTGACCCAGAAGATAAAGACACATGAGATTCACGGTGACTTGATAGATTGGATTCCAAATTGGCTTGGCCATAGAAGACAGGGTAGTGGTGGAGGGGTGTTATTCTGACCAGACATCTGTGGCCAGTGGTGTTTCATGGGGATCAGTGCTGGGATCACTGTCATTTATGATTAGGATGAAGATGTAAGTAGGCTGATCAGTAAGTTTGCAGATGACAAGAAAATTGGTGGAGTTCTAAATAGTGAGGACTGTTGTCAAAGGATATAGGTTAGTGGGAAATATGGGCAGAGAAATGGCAGATGGAATTTAATCCGGATAAGTATGAAATGGTGCAATTTGGGAAGTCAAATGTAAGAGGAAAGTATACAGTAAATGGCAGGATCCCGAGGAGATTTCACATGCAGAGGGACATTGGGGTGCAGGTCCATAGCTCCCCGAAAGTAGCAATACAAGTAGATAGGATGGTACACAAAGCCATATGGCATACTTGGCTTCGTCAGTCAGGGTGCTGAGTATAAAAATCAGGATGTCATGATGTAGCTGTTTAAAAAATTTGGTTAGGCCACATTTGGAGTATTGTGTACAGTTCTAGTCGCTGCATTATGGGAATGATGTGGAGGCTTTGGAGAGGGTACAGAATAATTCATTAGGATGTTGCCTGGATTAGAGAGTATTACCTATAAGGAAATGTTGGCAAATTTGGGTTTTCTCTGGAACGTTGGAAGCTGAAGAGCGATGTGATAGAATTATGAAATTATGAGAGGCATATAGATAAGGTAGATGGTCTTTTTCTCAGGATGGAAATGTCAAATACTTGAGGGCATAGATTTAAGGTGAGAGGGGGTAAGTTTAAAGGAGATTTGTGAGGCAAGTTTTTACACAGAGAGAGGTGCTTGGTATGCACTGCAGGGGAGAATTTGGACGTAGAAATCAGCGCTTAAGGGAACTTAGACAGGCACGTGAACAGGCAGGAGATGGAGGGATATAGAGCATGTACAGGCAACATTGTTGGTACAGGCGTTGTGGGCCGAAGGGCCTATTCTGTGCTCTACTGTTCTATCTTTTATGCCTAGGTAGACATCTGGCTAAATGAAAGTCCGAATGAATGGACACAAAGTCGAAAACTGGATGGAGATGACTGCAATGTGATTTTCTCTTAATGTAGTTTAGGATTGACATGTTTGGAGTATTAAGTATTAGGGTTCTCTATTATGCCATTTAATTTTGGATTCCTGGGTTCATTTTTATTTTTACTATTTAACTTTGCCATTCACATTTATCAATCAGATTATGAAATTGCAAATGTAATTGGAAGACTGATTATTTATAGTTAAATTGAAATGAGAATGTCTTTTGAGAGGATATCTTTATTTTTGTAGATGTGAACGAAGTTTTTATGAAGCACGTGACCTGCAGCAACACATGTACAAGCATCTTGGTGTTAAACCATTTCAGTGCCAGATCTGTGGGAAGTGCTATAGCTGGAAGAAGGACTGGTATTCTCATGTAAAAGCACATTCTGTTACAGAGCCATACAAGTGAGTACAGTCAGTTCTTGCATAGGGAGAATAATATGTCTGTCACAAATGTTTAACAGTTCCATTACAGGATTATTAATTAGAACATTACTTATATTACATTTATGTATATTGTGGTTTAATTATTAAATGTATACTTTGAGGAAGTTAAGAGTAGATGAGTTTATTTGGATTGTTGGTTGTGAGTTGAGAAGGGTGGCAATTTATGATGGGAGTAGTGATGAGGGCAGGGATACTGATGCTCATTTTCCAATGACTACTGGTATCACCAAGATTACTTAACCAGTATCCAGCTTGTTGTTTTATGTTTTTGTTGTGGTTGTATTTGGTGAGTTGGTATTGAACAGCTTATCAATTAGAATTAAATTTAGGAAACACGAATTTCAGCATTCAGCAATTCTTGCGTCACTTCAGATAATCCGAGTACTGCGGTCTTCAAAATTCTTATCTTAAAATTCCTAGTGAATTGGGAACTGTTTTGTAGTAGTTAAGTGCTCATTATAATTGTATTCTGTCAAGAATTGTTTTAAGATTGAGATTTTTTGGTGGGGGGGGGTCAGTATTGTTCTTCAAAGAAAAATGTTTAAATTCGCATTGGATTGGCTGTCCAGTAGCACAATTATTTAATATGTTGGTAAACATTGATCAAAATGCAGTATAGGCAACCAGTTTGGATAAGATTTCAATATTTTCTATTCAAAATGATAAAGAAATGTAAAAGGGGAGGTAATATTTGGCTATAGGCATGTACATTCATATATTTGGTTAAATAGCTTGAATATTTATTTGGCATTGTTAGTGATTAAAAGAGATTTAATTTACTATTAATCCATTAAACAAACTTTTAATTGTTAAACGGTATTTTTAAATGTGCCAGCCAATTCTGAAAGTTCTTACTTACAACTTTCCTGATTATGGCAGAGTGAGTAAATCATGTTAAGTGTTCTACAACTAGCACAGAAATCACACAAAAGAATTTCCTCTGCTCATTTAGTCAAAAGCATGATCTCTGTAAGAATTTTATCTGCTGTGAATCAAAGAGAAATTATTGGTAACTATTAGAGCATGAGTGACTTCCTTTGCACATATGGAGGTGCATATTTTTGATGTTCATAAAATCCTGGGTTCAGTTGCATTTTGTCATTCTTGTACACAATAAGAGCAGAGTCCGTCACATTTTCCAAGGTATGCTTTTATATCTTTGCAGGTAAACCGTCCAAGCTAGCTAATTTTTCCACCTGGCAGATAAGTTAAAGGAGAATTGTAAAAGATCTATTGGTATATTCATAAGAGTAGCTAGGGATAGAGTAGGTTCCCTTAAGGATCAACATGATTAAGTGTGGAGCCATGGGAAATGGGCAAAGTCTTAAATGAATACCTTGTCTGTATTTACTGTGGAGAAGGACATGGAAGCTAGTGAGTTCAGGGGAGTGAACCGTGATATCCTGGAGCATATCAACATTAGGAAGGAGATCCTGAAATTCACAAAGGTGGATGAATCCCTGGGGCCTGGCAAGGTGTATCCTAGGATGCTTTTGCAAAAAAGAGAGGAGATTGCTGGGGCCCTGGCATAAATTTTTCTAACTTCATTAGCTGCAGCTGAGGTACTGGAAGACTGGAGGACAGCTAATGTTGTGCCTTTATTGAAGAAGGGCAGAAGGAATACGTCAGGAAACTACAGGCCAGTGAGCTTTGCATTGCTGGTGGGAAAGTTTATCAGAAGAGATTCTGAGAGTCAAGATTTATTTGCATTGGAAAAGTCAGCACGGCTTTGTGTGTAGGAAATCATGTCTCATGATTTTGAAGAGGTGACCAAAAGAATTAACAAGGACAGAGCAGTAGACATTGACCACGTGGACTTTAGAAAGGCCTCTGACAAGGTCCCACATGGCTGGTCCAGAAGCTTAAAACGCATGGGATCCAGGGTGAGCTAGCTAATTGGTTACAAAGTTGGCTTGGTGGTAGGAGGCAGCAGATGGTAGTGGAGGGTTATGATCAGTAGTGTGCTACAGGGATCGGTGCTGTGTCTTCTGTTGTTTGTCGTATGTATTAATGATTTAAATGAGAATATAGGTGGCATAATTAGTAAGTTGGCAGATGACATTAAAATTTATGATTATAGTGGACAGTGATAAGGTTGCCTTAGGTTACAACAGGATATTTATCAACTGGGAAAGTGCTCAAAGGAATAGTTCATGGAATCTAACTCGTACAAGGGCGAAATGTTGCATTTTGGGAAGTTAAACAAGGACTTGAACTTCCCTGGCAGAGTGGTGGAACAGAGAGACTTAGGGGTACAAGTATATAGTTCCCAGAAAGTGACAGCATGGGTAGACTGGGTGGTGAAGAAGGCATCTGACATACCTGCCATCATTGGCCAAGGCATTGAGGACAAGAGTTGTGACGTCTAGTTACAGTGTACAAAATGTTGGTTAGGCCCACTTGGAGGACTGTGTGCAGTTCTGGTCACTTCACTACAGGAAGGATGTGATTAAGCGAGACAGGGTGCAGGAAAGGTTCTCAAGGATGTTGCATGGATTGGAGGGCTTGAGTTATAAGGAGATATTAGATAAGCTGAGTCTATTTTCCATGGAGGGAAGGAGGCTGAGAGGTGACATGACAGAGGTACAGTATATACCATTCGGAGATGCATAGATGGGGTAGATATCCAGAGTCTGTTTCCTTTTGATAGGTGTGTCTAAATCTAGAAGGTATAGGTTTAAGGTGAGAGAGAGGTTTAAAGGGGATCTGAGGTATAAATTTTTCACACAGAGTAGTTGGTATCTGGAATGATCTGCCAGAGGAGGTGGTAGAGGCAAGAACAGTAACAACATTTAAGAGGCATCTAAACAGGTCAGTAAATGAGCAAGGCAGAGAGGGAAAAGGAATTAGTGCTGGCAAGTGGAATTTGTGTAGATAGGCATGACGGTTGGCATTGATGTGATGGGCTAAAGGGCTGTACAACTCTATGACTCTAATTTGAGATCGAGAACTTGTAAAATCTCTAACACGAAACAGCTCATCCATTTATCATCTGTGGTTTGCATCGTGATTTGTGCATCCAGCTTTGTGTTTTCAGGATTGGGCACTTCTTCCATCAGTGCAGTGTGAAAACTGATGCCTGCTTGTCAGTATGGCAGGAGACTTTGATTCCATCATTAGAACATCATTCCTGGGAAATCCTTATAATCTTTTTATGCTTATTAATTTATGGATATCTTAATACTTTATATCCATTAGAAACCCGAGCGACTAAACTTAATTCTGGTTAGTGTTGTCTAGTCGTTGCCATAATTCCTCCAGTTTGTTGAAGTCCAAAACCTACTTTGACTGATGGAAAAATAATCATCTGAGACTTGTAAGAAAAATTGGGTCCTATGTTGATATTTTCTACTTTTCAGATGTAATGTTTGTGGAAAAGAATTCTTTGAAAAAGCTCTTTTTAGGCGACATGTCAAAAAAGCCACACATGGCAAGAAAGGCAGAGCAAAGCAGATGCTCGACCGTACTTGTGAGCACTGTGGGAAGAAGTTTTCACAACTTAGAGAATATCGGAGGCACATGAATAATCATCAAGGTAAATGATAATGTAATTCAGCAAAAGTGAAATCATTGTTGGCTTTAAACCTTGCCTTTCTGTTCTCACATTTTTAAGAATGTGAAAAAATTGCGATTGAAAGAAACTGAAGTTTAAAAATAAATCCATTGTCTATATTCTCTTTACATCACTTATTCTGTAAAGCTTCAATAATCTGTTACCTAATTGTTCAAAAATCCCAATGGTTTGGCATCTGGCTACCCAGATGATGTTTCCTGTGCTCCCTTTAAACTCACTGGGGCACTGTTTCCTGTACTCCCTTTAAACTCACTGTGACACTGTTTCCTGTGCTCCCTTTAAATTCACTGCGACACTGTTTCCTGTGCTCCCTTTAAACTCACTGCTACACTGTTTCCTGTGCTCCCTGTAAACTCACTGGGGCACTGTTTCCCATGCTCCCTTCTTCAGCTGAAGTAGAAGTTTTCTCGCTGGGTTGCAGCTGTGTTTCCTTTATATTTTAGGATTAGACTGATACAATTTAAACTGATATTGAAACTCCCTCCAGAGCTACAGTGTAAGCAATTCGGTAAAGTGCAATTTTAGCTGATGTATCAAGAAATAATTTTGCTTTCCTTTTAGTTCCTTTTTTGTTTCTTTTGTGCTGGCATTCTTGTCTTCTGGTTGATGTGTTTATCTTCACTTTTTAGTTATTACAAAGTGATTTAGAAGCTGCCTTTTTTAAATTACAAATACTTTCAACATTAAAACAGAATTATGTTGGTGTCCTTGCCTATAGTAGTATGAAAAATATTGGGTTTAGAAAGTTATTATTTTTATATTTCACAGCTTCTGCATCTTTTTTTTGTTAATGGAATTTTGTCAAATTGCTTGCTGTCGACTGGATGTTAACATGTCAACCTGACTCCAGTGGATATCATAGTAAATATAGAACTAAAATTATTTTGATAAAATAACTTTAATTCTGTTAATATAATTTCTCCCATGCCATTCAGAAAGCCTGCATTTTCAGATAAATATTGGCAAGAGAAATGATATAAAAAGTAGCCTTATTATTGTAGCAGCTAAGAATGGGAACTTTACTTTCACTTTTATGCTTTGCCTTCTCTACAGTCTGTACTTAAAATAGCTAATCTAATATTGAATATATTGTATTAAAACTGTTTGGTAACTAGTGGAGAGGGCTACATTTTAATTGGTCAGCAACACTCAAAGTTATTGCAGCCTTCATAAAAAGGGACAAACCTAAATTTAAAAAGTAATATTTGAAGTGTAGTATTGGTTCTTTACTGCTTGAATTATTTTTTTTAGGTGTGAAGCCATTTGAATGTTTGACCTGTGGAGTAGCCTGGGCTGATGCACGCTCACTTAAACGGCATGTGCGAACACATACAGGAGAACGGCCTTATGTCTGCCCGATATGCAACGATGCCTACATTGATGCTCGTAGTTTGCGTAAACATATGACCAAGTTTCATAAAGAGCACGTTCCTGGCAAAATAATGTTAGAGAAAGACACACTTCAATTTCATAATCAGGGAACACAAGTAGAACACGCCATCAGAATCTTAGCTGCTGATATGCAAGATGAACTGGACAAATCTGAGTTAATTGGTGAAGAAATTGAGACTGTCATAGTGGCTGGAGAAGCGGTTGAGGCAGTTGAGGCTGTCGAGGCGGTGGAGGCTGTCGAGGCAGTCGAGGCAGTGACTTCAGTAGAATCTGTTGAAGCTGTGGGTGTGGAAAGCCAAGATGAGGCACTGCCCACGCTAACGGATCATGGAATTATGCAGGTGGTTAACTATGTACTATCTCAACAGCAAGGACAGAAACTTAATGAAATTGGTGAAACTGTGGAAGTTGAGGTCACCCATATTGGAGAGGCTGAAGAAAATGTACAAGGAAACTGAAAATCTTGGGACATTATCCTGATAACTGATTGTGTGCGTTATTTAATGTGGGAATTTGTTTATGTTAAACCATTCTTCCCTAATCAATTTTGGTCCTGCAAATGTCAGAAATATGTAACTGGCAGACTTTT
Source organism: Rhina ancylostomus (assembly GCA_030265395.1). Classification (NCBI taxonomy): domain Eukaryota; kingdom Metazoa; phylum Chordata; class Chondrichthyes; order Rhinopristiformes; family Rhinidae; genus Rhina; species Rhina ancylostomus. The sequence continues at coordinate 94,798,260 of JARFYF010000074.1, forward strand.
ACAAGTATATATTGGACTTCTCACAGAACAGTAATTCAAAGATGGTAAATAATAATAAAGGGAAGGTTTGAGTTCTAAAACCAAAAGACATTTTGAACTGCTTACATTTATGAGATGTGCCTGTAGCATTCTGCAGTAAAGCTTGAGCTTCCAGCAATTTTAGCTGCAATTGCAATTTTTTTTCATTGCTTCCTTATTTTAAGCCTTGATAAATTCAATGGAAACTCCTTTATCAGTATTTTATGCAGGAGATCAGAATTTTGTAGATTGCATTTAGAAATTCTTAAAACAGGCACATTTTTACATGTGGAAATTGTTGACTAATTCCATGTGCACTATTCAGGCAAGAATGGGTCAGATGCACAAACTGTAGCATGAAAGTGGAGAACTGATCTCACTTAACTTGTATATTTTGCAAGGAATCAGTAGAATTTGAAATGAGCAGGATGATATATTTATAAGTACAATGCTTGTTCTGAATAAGTAGAAAATAAAGGTTAGATTTCCAGATATGGAGTTTAATTTTTACTCAAGGCCCTGTTGGAATTATTTAAGATTTAGAGAAGTGTTTAGACAAGTTGAGTCCTGATGATTCCATGACTGTTAACTTCCATAAAATCATTAATAAAGGAGAAACCTAGGGCTGTTGTCATCTCAACATATGCTAGTTGTGCTAAATTTAGTCAGATGAATAAATTTGGGAATTCCCCAAGGTTGTGGCATTTATCTGTGAAATTGCACAATTTCAGTTGTAAGGAAAGTGTTGTAAATCTAGAAATATTAATCTCAGGTAACAACAGGGATGGGTTTACTTTTCTTTGTCCAATAGGAGGCCTGTGGGCAAATGAGTGAATTGTAATTTATGTAAATAAATGTGCATATAATAGGTTTATACATTTACCACTTTATGCATGTCTATAATTTTCAGATTTCAGTCACTGTTAATCAAACTGTGTATGTACATGTGACTTTAAAAATAACTTGCAAAAGACCTCCATGTAATATAGAACACTGAAAAGTTGGTGATTTTCCTGATGAGATGATCTCTGCATTCCACAAATATATATTAGGGGAAAACTATTTAAAAGTGCAATCAGGATTTTTTTTCCATTTGTAAATTGTCTTGTCTGGCTGTAAGCTTCCATGCATAATTATTAAAAAAAACTATGAAGTCTCATTAGTTTAATTTTTCTTTGTCAGGGAACACCAATTTTATATTAAAATTGTTTTGGTGTCAGTACAAGCTTCAGTTGTCTTGAGTGCTGAAATGAATTATATTTAAAGATATTCACAGAATGTTGGTGTCACAGATTGTCTTTAATGCCCAACCCCAAATGCCTTTTGAAGATGGTGGCACCTTGAACATTAATATATTAAAGTAGTCCAAAATAATTGTAGGACATGGGATTGGGCTCTAGAAATTAAACTGATCAACAATAAATTGGTAAATTGGTTTATTGTCACATGTACTGAGGTACAGTGCTCAGATACAGATAATTTCATCACATCAGTACGTTGGGGTAGTACAAGGGAAAATCAATAACAGAATGCAGACCATGACAAGGTAGATTGTGAGGTTGAGAGTCCATTTTATAATCTGCCTTATCATAACCTTACACCTTACCAGCTGCTTGCGTTGCATTTCCTTGGAAGGAAAATCTGTGACCGGCTGACATTTCCCAGTAACTGGCTTATTGACCTATCCGGTAAAGAGTGGTTTTGGAAGGCTAATGCAATAGTTGCCACTATGATGAAGTGATAAATCATTTGGCAGGATTTAAAAAGTGGTACTGGAAAAACAGACAACATGTGAGAAAACTGCTCAAAGTCTATCTTGTAATCACAATACAGGATACACAGAGGCCTAAAATTTCCTGCCAGTGATCAGTGACCAGTACTCACCCATGCAGCAAGTCTGCTCTTACCTGTAGTGGATCTACCTACAGTATATCAATTGACTAAAGATGGCCTTGCTCCTTGATGACCAGGTACAGTGCAGAAGCAGGGTTGTGCATAAATGATGTCATATACTACAGCAGAACGAGCCCAACCCATGAAATAGCTGAAAACTGTCAACTGACTGAACTATGCCCTTCTGCAAATAAGTTCAAACATGCATGTCATTTATACAATTTAATATAAAATCAACGAACTAATTTTAAAAATCGGACTTTAATCACTTCAGTTTCAGTGGATGTTCCATAGTAATGACAGCAAATTGTGTAGCTTTGGACTCTGTTTTAGGTCTCCATGAGGACTGAAGTATTAGACCACAGTTTAGAAAAAGGCTAAAAGGTAAGTAAAAGAGGTATTTGTGCTTGTTTGCTCATTCACGGGAATTGCAAACAGTGGCATTTCCTTGCCATTTCCTGTCCAAGTGGACGAGTACATTGGTGAAACCTGGAATCATGTATCAATAAATAGCAGCATACAAATAAGTGGTTCCCTCCCCCTACAAATATGACATCATATTTTGAAGAGATCCTATCATTGAGGATAGGAATAGTTGTTGGCTGGCAGGTGCTCACAGATGGAAAAAGAATTGAGAGATGTGATGGAACTTGTATAAAATACAAGCTCAGGGACCACAATGGGAGAAAGAGGTTCAGGAGTGGATTTGGAGATGAGGCAGGAAGGTAATTTGGGGAGAATTTCAGTCAGAGATAAGACTACTTAAGTGACAACAATCAGTAGTCTCTAAACTATACAACACATTCAAGTGTTGGGAGTGGCAGCCATCCTTGAAGAAACAGCATTATTTAGGACTAGTAAATGGCAGAGCATTGGAAGATCTGCCCCATTGTGTTATGAATCTGGAATTCTATACTTCAAACCTGTACATCCTCTACAAAAATCTATCACTATAAATGTACCATAAAAGGATCAAGGTGCAGTTCACAGAAGCAGCACTGAGGAATGACTGAGGAATTATTTTAGTCAATGGTAGAGCAGGATTGATGGGGAAGAATAACCTACTACTGGTGTTTGTATATATACATGAATTTCACTTTAATCATGTTGGAATACTAATACACTCATTGTCTTTCACAGACTTCTTCACCTGAGTATAATGATTCACTTCTGCCAAATCTGGCCTAACGTGACTACCAGTTTGAACAACCTGCTGGAGGAGCTCAGTGGGTCAAGCAGCATTTGTGGGGGAGAAAGAATTGTTGACATTTTGGGTCAGAATTAGGATGCAGGATTTCAACCCAAAACACAAACAATTCTTTACCCTCCACAGATGCTGCTCAACCTAGAGTTCCTCCAGCAGATTGTTGGTCCAGATTCCAGCAACTGCAGTGTTGTCTCCATTTTACTACCTCACCGCAAAATGTCTTCAAGGTATGCAGACTTTGAAGAAGTTTTTCTCCTCTCTCCAATGGAAATTCTGTGAGACCATCTCTCACTGCTCCCCCTCTGTGGTTTCTATTCAGTCCTGGTGCAGGGCTTCAACTCAGAAAGGCAGTATCTCAAACAGCGAAGAGTCGGAGTACAGGAAGGAGATAGAGAGCTTAGTGGAATGGTGTCATGACAACAACCTTTCCCTCAATGTCAACAA
>JARFYF010000074.1:94816356-94827356 GCA_030265395.1 Rhina ancylostomus
GTTTATCAGCTGTGATTTCCCTTTTATTAATCCATGCTGTCTCTCCATTAATTTCTGTTTTTTTTCCCCAAATAGAAGTTTATTTTGTTCCTGTTAGGTTTCTAACATCCCCTCAACCAATGCTTTCTTTTTTGTGTGAAGAGTAACACAGCATTAGTAATCTTCTAATCTCTGGTACTACTCTTGCATTCAGCGAGGATTAAAAAAAATGTGGCAAATGCCTCTCCAATTTCTACTTTTACTTCTTTCAACAATCTGGATTGTACTTGATCTGAACAAGGTAACCTAACTACTTTGCTTTGCTAATCTTGTCAGTGCAACTTTCTATGACTGTAAAGTTATACAGTCATTTTAAATGCAATCTTCTCATCATTCCAAAGTATTTTGTTTACTTCTGTAGTCATATCCTCTATTTCTTCACTTTTATTTCTATATGGGCCCATCATCTTCCCTTGCTAACCACTTATACTTTGTTTATAAATATTTCACAATTCAATTTAATGATGACTGCTCACCTCCCAATAACCTCCCTTTCCCTTCCATTTTAATTCTTTTTCAATTTCCTCTTATCAATCCTGGCTATTAATTGATCCCTACCTTTAATACCTGCTTACGTTATTCTGTCAATCAAGAATGGAAGTAGAGGAAAACCTGTCAATCAAGAATGGAAGTAGAGGAAAACCAAGAAATATATGCCACTTGCCCTTAACATGCATTGCTGGGATATTACTAGAGCCTATAAATGGGGTTTGAGCAACTGAACATCTTGATAATATTCAGATAATTAGCTTCCATCAGCATGATTTGCAAAGAAAATCCATTCAAGTGAAAAATAAGTGACCTGAAACAATAACTGTTCTTCAGATGTTGCCCCACCTGCCAGGTATTTCCAGAATTTTCTATTTTTACTTCAGATGTCCAGTATTTGTAGTATTTTGCTTTTGTATTTGTAAAGGATATGTCAAATCTGATTAATCTATTCAGACTGCTAGCTCTGATAAAGTTAATGGAATTGATGGTGAATTACTGACCTAATTGAAAAGTGTATGACCAGCAAGAGACACAAAAGTGAGCAGGGATACCAGGTCAAATGCTCTAAAATGCACCAACTGTGCCTCCACCAAGGATCCATGCTCAACTAATTGCCCAAAAATCTAGTGCCTGAAAACACTTTTTTTTTGCATATTTTGTAAGAATATCAAGTACAACATTATATGAATGATTATAAAATGGGCCAAAATATTCCATGTGTATTCAACACCTGAAACAGCATAGTCCAACTTATGAGTTAAGAATATATGCCTTCATTTCAGCATCAGAATCATGATCAGATAAACAGTTATTATTACAATAATGTTTTATCCTAATTTAAATGTTCAGCAATTTTTGCAATGTCTACACTTTACAGTTCTTACTAAAATCACCTTTTCAAACAATGAATTGTTTAATGGTCTAGAACTCTACTGGGGGCTAACTCACTTCTTAATAATAACCATTCACAAACAATTCTGGAGATAACTGCATTCTGAAGCTAACTTGACAATTCTAAGCTAGACTTTGAATATTAACATTTTTTAATAAGGCACTGTTCACATGCCTTAAATTAATTACATTCCACTAAATTAGAATATTAGAATTATATGAAAATACCATGAATAAAACGAATGTCAGTGTATCTCCATGAAATTTAATTTGGTCTTCAACACAACCCATAAAAAGGTTTAATGTCTATATAATGTCTCATTGAAAACTGATATTCTTTTGCCAGAGTTGTACAGATTTCAGCTTATGCTCCATTTGATTCTGATTTGTCACCCTTTTTGGTAGGGCAAATCCAATGTTTCAAAAGTGCCACCCCATTTACTTCATTTAAATAAATACGATTCTGCAATTAATATTAATTGTCATCAACTATAGCTATCCTCCCAACACATTAAAAACAAAAATTATTACTTACATTTGCTCCTAATTTGATGGATATTGGCGCTGGCTTCTTTAATGTCATACTTCCTATCGAAAATCCAATTTTGGAGACTTTTGCAGGAGTGGGTTTGTTGTTTGCATCCCCAGCAGCTGAGTCATCTTGATCTTTCTCGTCAGCTGCTCTTTTCTCTGCATTTCGACTTGAACTTTCTCCTTCATTACTGGAAGAAACAGTCTTAGTTTTCACAGTTTTCTCTGCTTTCTCTTCTGGTCCTGGTGGAGTCGAAACAACTTACCAAGATGAGATACTTTTATCGAGCACTTTGACGATTGCAGCAACCTCAATAAGTATTTAAGGAGCTTCTGTGGGTGTGCACTGACTGAACCAGCAGTCTCTTCCACTGTTTGTCAGATATAGTAGATGCAGGCTCTGAGAAACCATTTCATAGATGGATAGACTCTAAATTTCAGTTTCAGGGCAGGATTAATCCAGTGCTCCTGTTTCTTGGACCCCAGAAAAAATTCACAGGACCAAAACAGTACAGATTTTAGTAGACCAAAAGGTCCACAGTGAGCACATTTTCACCAAGTACTGTTCAAATTGTAGATTTTCTGGTGTAACATTTTAAACCGCGTTGGGGTAGAACACTTATGGCCACAATGGCAACATCCTAAAATAACTGGTGGCCAAAAGCAGTACTTCCAAATAAAAAACGATTCACAAAGGCAACTACAGTTCCAGAAATTTCATTTTCTACATTTGTGAACCTTGATCTTACTTTTCATTGTCCAGCAGCATACGTGTTCCAGTGACGTTAAATTTAAAATAAGACCATTTTTCAAATCTCCGACAATTAATTTGAAATCTCATTAAACTAATGTTAATTCTGGAGACAAAATTCAGAATAGCAAATGACAATCAAAAACTTAAGATTGAATAGTTTTACATATGTTGATTTACTATAGAATAAAATTTTGTTTTGAAAAATAATTAATTTCAATTTACTTCAGACTTGCCAGTTTTAAAACAAATTCCTCCTGATTTTGAACAAAGGACTTGCATAAATAATTTTCAAGTTCAAATGATTTTAACAGATGCACTAGCTAAGAGCCTTACTTTTATTTGCCCCCAATATCACGTTTGTTATTAAATATCCTCTGCATCCCAACAAAACAGCCAAGAACCTAGCAAGCATTCTTTTCACTGGCCTATTAATTCAAAGCCAGAAATCAATATAACATTGGATAGTTATATACAAAACATACACAATATGAAAAACCCATTTCGACACACTAATAGCTATAGCTCTCCATTTACACCATATGAAACTTTCTGCAAGACCAATACTATAAAAATTAAATAATTTTTAAAGTGATTTATGAAAATTGTGACTTCCACAACAAATTACTGAAATAGTTTTAAACAGAGTACAATCTATGCATTATTTGAAAAAAATGTTTAAATTTGCACAACAAAAATGTACTAGAGCAAATGCAACACTAAATGTTGGAAATCTGAAAAAGCAACAGTAAATACTAAAATTACTCAGATCAGGCAGCAACTACAGTCAACCACCATTTATCAGAACTGGAAGCATGAATCAGCAGTCCTGATTAAAAAAAAAGTTACTAATTTGTAAGGTTAATTTCTCCACAGACATTGCATGGTCTGTTGAGTATTCCTACCATTTTCTTTTCTTGTATTGAAAATGTACTGGAATCATCTTCTGTTTCTATAGTAAAATTATATTAGGTCTATTATTCATCTCATGTCAGAGCATGGTTTAAAAAATCTAAATTCCAAGCTACCTATTACCGTTATGTGAGTTTACATTTGCTTGGCAAGATGCTGTAATGTCCCCAAGCATATTGTTATATTCAATTTTAGTACAAAGCAGCAACAAAGATACTTCATAATACTATACTGCAGTTCAATAAAAACTAGTACTGATTTGGTCCTACTGGATTTTTTGTGTTGCCAAAACCTGAATCTCTGAATGTATGCACTGAAAATGGGTGAAGGAAATTGGTATCAGTAAAAAAAAATCTACTAGTGAAGTTAATGAGCCAGAATGCTGATAAATCCCAAGGACCTGATGATCAATATCCCAGAGATTTGAAAGAGTTGACTATCGAGATAATGACGACTCTGGTTGTTATTTTACAAAATTCTATAGATCTTGATTCCTACAGATTGGAGGGTGGAAAATATGACTCCACCGTTTAAGAAAGGGAGAGAGAAAGCAGAACTTTCCAAAACTGTTACCCTGACATCAGTGGTTGGGAAAATGCTGGAATCTATAATAAAGGATGCTATCGCAAGATACTTAGAAAATACCAATACAATAGAATCAACATGGATTTATTAAAGAGAAATTATGTTTGACTAATCTATGGTCTTTGTGGATATATCCAGTCAAGTAGATGAGGGGGAAACTAATGAATTTAAATTTTCAGAAGGATCAAGGTCCCTCACAGAAGCTTGATGAACAAGTACTAAGCAAGTACCAAGCACATGGAATTGGGGGTAATAAAGTGGCATGGACAGAGAATTTGTAGAAAAAGAGTGGGAATAAATGCGTCCTTCTCAGGCTGACAAGCTGTCAACTAGTTGGCAACCACAGGGATCAGTGTTTGGGCCCCAACTATTCACAAACTGTGTCAATGATTTGAGCATGGGGGACCAAATGCAGTATTTCCATGTTTGCTGATGATACAAAACTAAATGGGAATGCGAGTAGTGATGTGACTGCAAAGAAACTTCAAGGAAACATTGACAAGCTGAGTGGACAAAACATGGCAGGTGGAGTACAATGTAGAAAAATGTAAAGTCATCACTTTGGTAGAAAGAAAATGAGAAATGCTGAGTATTTTTAAATTGAGGGAAATCTGGAAACATTTATATTCAAAGGGACTCGGCTGTCCTCGTACATGAGAAATTGATAGCTAACATGCAGGTGTGACAGGCAAATGGCATATTGGAATTTACTGAAAAAGGATGAGTAGAATAAAGGTGCCTTAAAGAGTTATAGGCCTAGTGTACAATCCTGGAGTACTGTGTACAATCTTGATCTCCATCTTAAAAAAGATTATATGCTATAGGGGGAGTGCAGCGAAGGTTCACCAGACTGGTTCCTAGCATGCCAGGTCCATCGTGTCAGGAGACATTGAATAGGATAGGCTTCCATTCTTCAGAGATTAGAAGAATCAGTGGTAACCTCATTGAAAAACACTAATTTTTTTTTAAAGAGGCTCATCAAGATAGACACATGGAGGATATTTCCTAAAACTTGGGAGTCATTATCAAAGAATACAACTGGGCCATTTTGGATTGAACTGAGAAATTTCTTCATCCAGAGAGTGATGAATCTTTGGAATTCTCTACCACAGAGGCTCAGTCATTACCTGCATTCAAAAGCCATAACAGCAGATAACTGGAGTATTGAAGGATTCAAGGAATATAGGTGGGGAGAGGGCTTAAAACAGCAATGAGTTAGAAAATCAGCCATCATCTTGTTGACTGGGAGAGCAGGATTGAGAGGCCTAAAGGCCTAGCCATGTTCCAATTTCTTACCGATCATTAATTTCTTTTTTACACTGTATTTCATGGCGAGTTAACAGTTAATACACAATTTTAAAAAAATATTATGGACAAAAAAAAACCCATCTACAAAATTACAAATGGCTAATAAAGTTACAGCATACTCTTTCATGACAGTTAAACAATTAAACTTGAGTGAAGTTTTAATACTTCCATTCAGCTATCTCAATTAAAAAATAACCAATTCAAAAACCAGAACAGAAAAATTACTCAATCCCAAATCAAGATATTAGGTAGGAAAATCAGATTATAAAAGCTGCATAAATAGGCCATATGACCCTTTGCGCTTGGTCTGATTCATTAAGATCATGGCTGAAATTACTGATTGATTTTAAATGAACTTCAACTACAATTAAACATATATTAAGACAAAATCAAAGGGTTGTATTTTACATCACACTAAAATAATGGCAGGAGTCAAGTACTACATTTCATTTTTTAAAAATAATCATCTACAGAAAAGGTGTTAGACCTGTCATTAAGCTTGCAGAAGAAATCATATCAAGTACCAAATATCTTTAAAAAATCTGAATGACTGCTTTTAACCAAATATGTTACATTTGATTAATTTTCACTTGAACTCCAACAATTTAGTATGAGGAATTTAATTTTATTCTTTAATAGGATCTGCGCATCACTGACAAGGCCAGAATCTGCCCCCGAACTGGGTGGCCTGCTGGGGTAGTGAGAGTGAATCACATTATTCAGGATCTAAAGTTCACAGATGAGGCTGACTAACGTTAACAGAATTGCTCCCCGATGAACATAAGCCCATTAAAATGATTTAAAATTGAAAGGTGAGGTTTTAACGGCAGCGTAACAAACTAGCCGGAGGGTTGTGGGGAAACCCGCTGGGGGCCCGCCTGCTCACCCCCCCCCTCCCGCGCCCGCATTCCTCCATCCGGCCTGACGGACTTTGTACACAATTTTCTTCCCTTCGCTAACGCGGTAGTGTGCATATGAAGCATTGTACTTCCTGCCGCGCTCGGTGTGGTAAAAGATTAGGAACCGGCACCTTCATCTGGCAGCTTCTCCTGCTCCAAACGCGTTCGCTCCGCCATTTCCAAGCAACTTAACACCGCCTGCAGGCGCCTCGGAGCGGGTGCGGACGTCACTTCCTGGCGCCATGGGACTGAGACTTTGGAGCTGCGCACCCTTGTAATTGGGCTCTTCGAGGCAGTTAATTGAAACGTGCTCAGTGTAGTGGTTATAATCTGTATAGATGCTGTTTGATGAATTCAGCATTTCCAGCATAATTTGTTTTATTGGCAGTATATTATCCTAGCTTTCAGTTTTTTTACTGTATTAATTCACTTTTCTGTGTATTGCATTGCACTTCCTCTGTAGCTGTGACACTTTACTCTGTATTGTTCTGGTTTTTACCTGTACTACATCAATGCACTCTGTACTAACTCAATGTAACTGCACTGTGTAACGAATTGATCTGTATGATTGGTATGCAAGACAATTTTTTCACTGTACCCCAGTACAAGTGACAAATATAAACCAATACCAATATTGCTGAAGTCAGCCTTCATTATTCATCTCTAGATACAAGAGATTCTGCAGATGCTGGAATCTGGAGCAACACAAAGTGCTAGAGCAACTCAGCAGGTCAGACAGGTCTCGACCCAAAACATTGACCCTTCATTTCCCTCCATGGATGCTGCCTGACCTGCTGAGTTCCTCCAGCACTTTGTGTGTATTATTTTTCTCCAATTGTATCCCAGAAGGTGGCATTGAGCCAACTTTTTGAAACTGCAGTGTTTCTGGTGAAGTTACTCCCACAGTCCTGTTGGGTAGTGAGTTCCAGAATTTAGATTTGGGGATAAAGATAGGAGTACTGATATATTTCCAAGTCAAGATGGTGTTGCCTCCTGCCCTTAGTGGTAGAGGTAGATTTGGGAGGTACTGTTGAACTGGGTAGGTAACTACAGTGCATTTTTGTAGATGGTACAAATGGCACCGGCTGTGTACAGCTAGTGGAGGAAATGAATATTTTAAGTAGATGGGGTACCAATCCAGTGGGCTACTGGTCCTGGATGGTGTCAGTTTTGTGTGTTGTTTCAGATGTAGTCAAGTGGAAAGTATTCCATCACATTCCTGATGTAGGCCTTGTATATACTGGAAATGTTTTGTGATGTCAGGAGTTTAGTCACTAGCTGCAGGGTATCTAGTTTCAGATCTGCTCTTGTACCTATGTTATTTGTGTGGTTGGATCAATTGAGTTTCTGGTCAGTTGTGCTCCCCTCCCCTCCCCAGTTTGAAGGTGGGAGATGCAATGGAATGCCATTGATTGTCAAGAGTAGGTAAATTTGAGTCTCCTATAGTGGAGATGGTCATGGCCTGACACTTTGTGGCATGAACGTTACTTAACACTTACAAGCCTGTGCCTGAATGTTGTTTAGGTCTTGCTGCATGCAGGCATAGGCTACCTCATTCGATGAGAACTTGTAAATGGAAATAAACATCTTGCAATCATCAGAAAACATACCAATTTCTGAATTTTTGATGGAAGGAAGATCATTGATGAACCAGGTGAAGGTGGTTCACACGAAGATGTTATTAACAATTAACCTCAAGAGTAGCTTCAGACTACATATCATTTGCACAAAGAATAACTATTTCCATGTCAATAACGCTGCTAGACTCTGCTCTTATCTCATCTCATTTGTCCCTGAAACTCATTCTTGCCTTTGACACTTTTCCAGCACTCTACTAGTGGTCTCCCTCATTCCATGCTTTAGAAACCTGTCATCCAAAACACTACTACCCATGGATTCTTTTTTTGTAAGTCCTATTTACCAGATATGCCATGAGCTGTTAAGGGCCTATCTCTGGGATTGGTTCATTACCTTCCTCTCCTAAATAATGCACAAAATCTACCTATTTGAGTAATCTGCTTTAATCTTTTTATGTAGCATAAAATTAAAATTTGTTTGATAACTGTTCTGTGAAGTGCCTTGGCACATTTTGCAATGTAAAAAGTGCTATAGAAAGAATTGCTGCATTTTACCTATGATTGTAAAATATCTTGGGCCTGCAATAATCATTGAATGAAGCAAGCCCTACAATTAGGAAAAGTGAAACATGTTGTATCCATTTAAGTGTTTTTTTGCGATACTTTCTGATGAAAGGGGACATGAGAAACATCAATTAGACTTCTTGAAATGCAGTGGTTACTAGAAAAAGTGATTATCACAAAAGAATTTGCATTTAAATTTAAAATATTCGCACACAGGGAAATCCAGAACTGCAACTTTATCCAGAAAATGGTTAGAATGTTGAAAGTGATACATGGAGTGATTGAGGCTAACAGCATAGATAAAGGTATATGTACATAAATAAGAGAGAGAGCGAAATAAAGTAGCTAAAGATGGGCATAAGGAAGCTATGGAGTCTATGTAAGGAAGACTATCAAATAGTATAAGGACAGCAGGTGTTAGGATTTGTCAACATCTGAAAGTTTCTCTCCTAATCACACCATCCTGCCTTTCCATAGTCACTATGCTGAAATTTCCAAATTTCCAGCCCTAGAAACACATTCCCCACAAGAGTGCAACAGCTCAAGAAGGTGCTTATCACCACCTTCTCCAGGGCAATTAGAAATGAGCACTTGTTAGCCTTGCCAGTGATACATGCATTCTGAATTTAAAAGTGGTGCATACTTCCAACACTTAGCCTACAACCAAAACAATTTTATCATTTATTTTGAGTTTTCATGGACAATATAGAATCAGCTAATGAAGTTCATTATGTATAAACTGCTGCATTTTCTCACCCTTTTTTACACTTTCTCTCAAAAGTCCATAAAACAGTAACTACATTTCAAAAATGATATTTCAAGTAATGTAAAGCAACTTGGAATGCCCTGAAGTAATGAAAAATGCTATTTAAATCCAATAATGTTCATCCTAATCCTTTTGCTTCTTTGTATAGGTAAATAACAGCAAAGCACAAATTTTAAACCACTCCATTAGGCAGAAATCAGGACTGTGAAGAAATATTCTCTCTAACAGAGACGAGGAGAAATTTTTTCAGCCAGAGGGTAGTAAGTTTGTGGAATTCCTTGCCATGTACAGTAGTGGAGGCCAGATCATTGAGTGCATTCAAGGAGGAGATAGACAGATTTCTAATTAATCAAGGTATCAAGGGTTACGGGGATAAGGCAGGAAATTGGGGATGATATTTTTTCCTCTTCTTACCCCCCCCGGCCCTTCTCCCTCTTATTTCCATTTCCATGGAGGAGGCTCGATGGGCCGAATGGCCTTCTTCTGCTCCCTTATCTTGTGAACTGAAAATATCTTCTGGCGTTTTCAAATTTAACTCAAGGTCAGGCAGCTTCCAGCAGGTTAATTTTTGCTCCAGATTCCAGCACCTGCAGTTTGTCTCTCAATTTAATTCATATGCTCAGTACTAACAAGACCAGTACACAACACTGATGAGTGAGCAGATTTAGTTACAATATTCCCATGAGTTTTCAATTCCAAATTATATTCAATTAACTCTTACCTTATAAGGACTTCTCCAAGATGACCTGCTAGAGCACCGTCAATATACTCTTCTGTATTTGCCAACTGAACAAAAGAAAAATTATAAGCTTTCTTTGGTAAAGACTATGTGTATCAAAACTCTGTACTGTGCAGTGGAATACTCCAACAGAAATCTGTGTTAGATATGAAAATAATATTTTACAACATTTAATAAAACAGTGTCTGATGCAACCTCCACATTTGGAACAAACTTCAGAAAGAACTTATTTAAAATTTCTTACACTATTTTGCCTTTGGGACACTATAATCAGGAAATGCAAGTTCAGTTCACTTAAATGCACCTGGAATTTAAAAAAGATGGTACCAGCAATGGTGACTCCAATAGAAACTTGACACCCTTATCGAGTTGTGCTGATGTGACCAGACTCTCAATAATGCACTAAGTGACCTGTGGAGCCACTCAGTTGAATAGCACTGCTACATCAAAATACAGGAGTAAACACAACTCAATCATGTGTCTTCCATTACCCACATTTCTGCTGTCCCACCCGTATGGTTCTCCTCTTCCATGCTTCCAAGATCAATGAATCATCTTCTGAAAATTCCAACACATTCACCGCGATGCTGCCACCAGACTTCCTTCTCACTCCCGTCAGCAGTGCAAAGGGACTATTCCCTTTCCAGTAGTCCGAAGGGACTGTTCTATCCCCAACAGAGTTCACTCTTTCATCTCCACCAACACTGGCTCCTCATGGAACCTTTCCATGCAAGTTGAGGAGATGCCGCACATGCCCTTTTACCTCTTCCCTTCCAGAAGATCCCGAGCCTCACTAATTCTCATTCACTCCGAGGGCAGGCACGGTAGTGTAGCGATTAGCGAAACACTTTACAGCGCTAGTGACCCGGGTTCAATTCCGGCTGCTGTCTGTAAGGAGTTTGTATGTTCTCCCCGTGTCTGCGTGGGTTTCCTCCGGGTGCTCCGG
>JARFYF010000074.1:94901348-94913415 GCA_030265395.1 Rhina ancylostomus
GAAAGGGACAGTGTGCAGACAGAGGAGGAGAGGAAAGGAAGGGGAGAAGGAAGGGAGGGAGGGTGCAGAAGGGGAGGGGAAGGGGAGGGGGTGGGAGGTGGAGAGCAAGGAAAGTAGGAGAGGGAATAACGACAGTGGGAGGGAGGTGAAGTGGAGGGGTAGAGGGGGAGGGGAGGAGAGGAGATGAGGGGAGTGGGTAATATAGACGGGTGGGGAAGGGAGAGAGAGGAGTGGGGAGGAGAAGCAGGAAGGAAGAACAGCGAAGACACAAATCCCAGTGAGTGGGCAATGGGGGTGTCGGTGCAGATACAAAAGCCCAGTTTGCTGCTTGCTGTAATTCTTCATGAAGACTGCCAGTTACATTTGTGTGATAATCTGAAATTTGCATTGACAGTTGCCAATGCCATCAGCAGTTCCATCAAGGCTCACAAGAACACAAGAAAATAGGAGCAGTAGTAGGTAACTCGGCCCCTCAAACCTGCCCCACCATTTAATTTGATCATGGCTGATCAATCCTGGCCTCATCTCCTCTTCTGTGCCAGTTCCCCATGACCCTCTACACCGTGATCTATCAAATATTTACCCACCTGCACTTTAAGTACATCTAATGATCCAGCTTCTACCACACACCAGGGCAGAAAGTTCTAGAGATTCACTGCCCTCTGCCAGAAGAAATTTCTGCACATCTCAGTTTTAAATGATCTGCCCCTGACCTACTGACTCTGTCCCCTTGTTTGTGACTCTCCCACACAAGTGAAAACATCCCAACATCTACTCCTTAAGCCCCCTTAGGATCTTATATGTGTGAATGAGGTCACCCCTCTATCTTCTCAACTCCTCTTTAACTCTCTCTGATCTAACAAGAAGGACCACATCTTACCTCATCTCTGTAGTAATTAATGCTCTTCTATCACATCAGACATCTTCCTATCCATCCTGCTAACATGTGTCGGGGCCTCTTTCCCACCTGACTACACGCACCTCCACTTTGCCTCATCTGTAAACTTTGATTTTGCTCCACTTATACCCAAGACCCAATTATTTATTCCTTCTGAAGTGTGTAGCTTTTCTGTTGGTAGCATCTACACATTTGGCCTTTTTGCACTGTGTTCCTGAACCCAGACAGGGAACATACTAAAGATGTGTTGATCCCAGGGAGACATCCGGCTCTTTCCCTCTCGCTACCAAGACCTGCAAAAATTTCACCCCCACCCTCATCCGCAAACATTTCACCCCCCACACACCAAGGATGCATCCTCAACCCCCATCTTACTCCCTGTACACTCAAGACTATGTGGCCAGATGGTGCTCTGACTCTATCTACAAGTTTGCAAATGACACCGTGAAGTCAATGATCAGCTCTTCCATTTTGCTGACATTGAGGAAAAGGTAGTTGTCATGACACCATGTCACTAGGCTGTCTACCTCCTTCCTGTACTATGGCTCGTCATTGACTTCAGGATGAAGAGCAGAACACACGCTTTTCAATGGTGCTGAGGTAGAGATGGTTGAACATCACCAATAGCTTGTCCTGGCCCAACCACAGATGCCACGGCCAAAAAAGCACACCAGCTTCGCTACTTCCTCAGAAGGCTAAGGAAATTCAGCATGTCCCAGTTGATCCTCATCAATTTTACAGATGCATCATAAAAAGCATCCTATCTGGATGCACCACACCTTGATATAGCAACTGCTCTGCTCAAGACCACAAAAATTACCAATTGACTTTACTCACAAAAACCTGGTCCCTTATTGGTTTCATATCCACTTCTAAATTGGCCCTGAATCTTCACAGCTTTGAGTTTGATTTATACTCTTCCTTGTGTTAAAAGTCCCTCTGGATATCAGGGTGTGTCAGCTGCCATAGTCCATAGATTATTACTCCCTGTTGCAACTGCTGAACTGAGCCAAACGGAGACTGTAGCTGAGAGATCTAAAAGGTCTTTATTCAACACAGAAGATCTTCTTGAGAATATATTTCTCCTTTCCCCACACTCAACTGTACAGTGATGTTTTACACTTTCTCAACACAAAGAAAACAATAGACGATTAACTACAGTTTCAATGTCTATAATTACCTACTTAACTCTAACATTTTGAGAGTAGACAGATAACTTTTGCAGGATCACATATTTACAATGGGAACTAATCCCAATTGGCAGAACCTCTTTGATATTCAGATACTGGTGGCTGGTCTGAGAGCTTCTGAGCACAAACTCCAGACACCCAAACTATACCTCTTTTGTTACTGTGTTGAGGGATTGCTCCCTGAATATACAAACAGGCAGATTATTAAGTGACAAAACAGACATTTCCTGAATTTTGCATTAAGTGTCAGGGATATGCCTTCAACAGTGGGTTGAAACAGGAGATGGCCACTGAAATGGAGACACAAGAGACTGCAGATGCTGGAATCTGGAGCAAAAACAATCTGTTGGAGGAAATCATCAAGCAGCATCTGTGAGGGGGAAAGGAACTGTCAACATTTCAGGTTGAAACCTTGCATGGCCACTTCATGATTTACCTGATCACATCATGAAGGTTTCTTTTCTTTTTCATTCTTTTTTATTGGTTTCAAATCAATACAAATGGTATATGGCATCAAAGTTTGTACATATCTTACAAAGAGATCTAGTTATCACTCAAATCTTAGATAACCATACGATAAAATATAGAAAAAACAAAGTCCAATGAGCTCTTAGTTAATAAAGGGAGTACAACAGAAAGGAAAAAAAGGTTTATTATATACATTAAAAAAAGAAAAAACCCAAATCAAAATATATATCTAAAAAAATTATAAACAATATAAACTAAGCAAACAAAAATTAAAAATAAACAAAAAAAAAACTGGGCCAAAATTTCTCAATAGAAGCAAAACAATATTATGTCATCAATGCCAATCCTCCAAATTAAAGTTTTGTTTCTTGATAGTTCATTTGTCCTTTCTTGATATATATTTTTGATCCTTCCCAACAGACTTAAAAGGTAAAACACTCAGCAGGTCAGGCTGCATCTGTTGGGGGGAAGAAGGCAGAGCTAACATTTCTGGTCAAAGACCTTTAGTCAGAACTGGGAAGGAGACAAAAGAAACTTATTAAGCTTCAGGGAAGATGGGGGAGTGGGGATGTCTCTGATAAAGCAAAATTGGGGTGACCGTGGGGATAAGCTGTAAACAAGACTTTAAAAAGCAATTTGATTCTTACCTTTGGCAGACTTCTTTGGTGAATGTTGACTGGAACTGATCTATGCCTACATCACTGCATGCACTAAGCATTTTCAACCAGAGTGAGTTGCGGTTCTATTTATGTAATTCATATTAAAAAAAGAGGACATATCACCCCTAGCAGGAGGATGCTTCAAACACCATCTTTCAACAGATACTTTCAAAATTGGTCTCTGCCATCACCAAAATTAACAGGATTGTAACATCCTATTTGGAAATTATTGCCATTCTGTTAATCCCTGGCAGAGTCAGCAAAAATCAGCAATTTGAGTAGTGTAAAAACAAACTATGTTGATTCCTTAACATAGAATACAAGCTGAAATACAAATCTTGCATATCTCTAAAATTGGTGACTTATGTTTAGGATGCAGATGAAATGAATGAGCAGAATAAGTTATCTGATGCAGTGCAAAGTATGGATGATTCTTTGGAAACTAGCATGATGGCAAAACCAACACTGGATCTCATCTTTGCGGCCCTACACATGGGAGAAATTGAAGGAAGTGAACAAGGTTCTGTAATGGTATGTGGTTTTATGTAGATGTTTTAATTGTCTTATCCAAAGTTGGAGAGAGAGAAATAAGCATATTTCTCAAAGGCATTGCATTGTCAGTGGCATTTTGGATGGCAAAGCATATTTTGCAGAGCCACTTAAAATTATTGATGTTATGCTTTGAATCACTAATGGAGGTCTCTAGTGACAAAACTTCATGGGATGTGCAGCAGTGAATTATCTTCAAATATGTTGGACTAGAATTTGGACAGTGCCTGCAAAGGCACATGAAACATGCTGCATTGCATATTTATAAACATGTTGGTCATGGGTCCACTGCTTAGAAATTCAATGGCTGAAAGCTTAGCTGACCCACACCAGTGTAGAGTATGCAAAGGAAATAGATTAAACATGGCGAGACGTTGCAGAGGACAGAAAGGGAGAGTAAAAAGGAGAGGTTTGGAGATTGTCTGGTAGCTAATGGGTTTGGAGAAGGGTTGCATGAGAGGTGATGGTGTGTGATCTTTGTTGGAGAGTGGAGATCATTCGCTCAAGTTGTATGTTTGTGGAGTGCAATTGATTATTCATTGGTGGTGAGCGAGGACTGTTAATGGGGGTTATCAACATGGGTGTTGGTCATTTCTTGAAATCATTAGTTAGTGGGTGTGATCAGGGTCATTAATAGTGAGCCTGAGGAGGAGGTACATAAGTGATTGACTTAAACAGGACCTATCTGAGTTAGGTTCTTAGTATGGGAACAGCTTACAGAGGTACCTTTTAAATTGCTTAGGAACAGGCTTTAAGGATGCTGCTTCTGCATGAGTGGGTCTGTTGGCCATTTGAACCTGACTAAAGATCGTGGAAATGATGTCCAAATGCAGGATGGAAGTCATCTGACACTGTATATCGTCCCTAAGTTACGGCAGTGTCCTTTACTGTGAACTGTTGGTAATCTGAACAGCTCAGAAGTCGGAAATGCAGCTGCGAATCGTGTTCCCAGGTGGCAGAAAACGCCTGCAGCCTCGCAGCAGCTGGCAAATCCATATTGCTCGTTCCTAGGTATGGGCTGTACGTAGGTCAGGTGTTCATAAACTGGTGGGGACCTTGTACTGTGCACCTCCTGCTCCCTCTGCGCATTATTGCATCAAATGCATGGAAGACCTGGAAGGAAAATCACAGGGTTTGCAAACCATGTCTTTAGTCCCCAGTTTTGCTTTGTCTTTTGTGTTTTATTTTTAGACATTTTCTTTCTATGGAAAATTGACTGTTTTACACAAAATCTTGGTCTAACACCACCCAAGTTTTAAATATTTATAATGTAGCTTGTTTTTATAAGACAGGATGAAATGAGTTTCCCTTTCATGATTTCCTGATTTTGAGCCCCTTGGTACTATTCAAAATAATTTACTCTACCTTATTGCCGACTGTTGCATAAAGTCATACGGCACAGAAGCAGGCCCTCTGACCAAGTAGTTCATGCTGACTAAGTTGCCTATCTGAGCTAGTCCCAGTTGCCTGCATTTGGCCCATATCCCTCTAAACCATTCCTATCGATGTACTTATCTAAATTCCTTTTAAGGCTTGCAATTATTCCCGCCTCTTCCTCTGGAAGCTTGTTTTGCATACTCATCACCCACTGTGTGGAAAAACTTGCCCCTCAGGTCCCCTGTTAAATTTTTCCCCTCTCTCCTTAAATCTATGCCCTCTAGTTTTAGACCCCAACCTTGGGAAAAAGACTGTGACCATTCATCCTATTTATGCCCCTCATGATTTTATGTACCTCCTATAAGGTCGCCCCCTTAACCTCCTAAGCTCCAGGGAAAAAGACCTAAGTTATCGGTCTCTCCTTGTGACTCAAGCCATCCAGTCTCTGTAATATACATGTGTATTTTTTCTGCATCCTTCCCAGCGTAATGACATCCTCTCTATAGTTCCATGAACAGAACTACACACAATACTCCCAAGTGTGGTCTCACCAACGTCCTGTATAGCTGTAACATGACGTCCCAATTCTTGTACTCAGTTCCCTGACCAATGAAGAAAATCATGCCAAATACCTTCTTCCCTGCCTACCTGTGCCGCCACTTTCAGAGAACTATATTCTTGTACCCCAATGTGTGTCTGTTCAACAACACTCTCCAGGGCCCTGCCATTTACTGTGTAAGTCTTGCTCCAGTTTAACTTACCAAAATGTAATACTTTGCACTTCTCCTCAGAGTTAATTTCCATCTTCCTTTCCTTGGTCCACTTTCTCTGTTGTTCTAGATCCTGCTTTACTCTTAAATAACCTTCTTCACTGTCCAGTATACCACCAATTGTGGTATCATCCACAAACTTACCAACCACATTCTCATCCAAACCATTAATATAGATGACAAACATCAGTGGACCCAGCACCAATTCCTTCAGCACACCACTGGTTGCAGACCTGCAGTCTGAAAATCAACCCTCCACACAAACTACACCCTGTAGACGTTGGGATTGGAAATCTCATTGCTTGACTTGATGAAGAAATAACCACTAAATAGCAAGCATGGATTGAACTAACCCAGAAACATTCTCAGATGGCCTTGTCAAAGTTTTTCAAGCTATTCATTAGCTTTAGAATTTTATGGCATATTTGAATATCTGCAATTCAGTGCATTTACTCCAGGTAAAAGCAATTTTATGGCACTTAGGAATCTGTTTCAAATGTTAAATTTTTATATTTTAAGAATTTTTAAAAATGTTTTTGTTTTTCCTCTTGCAGTTTGGACCTGACAATATTGCAATAAACCTTTCCAATATAACCTTTACAGGTAAAATAATTTGAATAAAGTATACTTAATACTTTTATTATAAATAAATAAAGTGCTCATTGTAGACAATATAGTGATTTTTAAATCCACTGGGTAAACTCACAGTAAAATTGATGCTGGTGTGGTAAAATTTCCAGATGATATACTTGGAGCAGGGTGATTATGCTGGAACTTTATACAACTCCAATTAGTCGATGTCATTGATACATTATACAGTTCTGGTCACTGCAGTACAGGAAGGATATGATAGCACTAGAACAGATACAGAGGAAATTTACTATTCTGTTCAGATATAGGTGTAAACCAATTTTGTTCATTTAACCAGAGTTTCTGGCAATAGAATTTATAGAATCACATGAATCCATGGCACAGAGGAGATTATTCAGCACGTTGTGTCTATGTTAGCAAAAAACCTACTTCTACCGCTTCCATTTCCCAGCCCATAGCCTTGTGGCTTGTAGATTATGTTTTTATAGTTGTTCATCAAGGTACTTTCTAAATGTGATGAGAATTTTGGACTGCACCATCCTTTCAGCCCTTAATTGTGGAACGTAAATGTTTTCTAAACTTTCATCTAATTTTCCCACCAATTAAATATTTGTTTCCCTGTTATCAACTGTTTTTCTGACGGATCCTTCCTTTTCCCCCAATCTACATCTCTGATAATTTTATACATCGCAAATAAATCTCTCCTCAGTCTCTTTTGTTCTAAAGAAAACAATAACAACTTAATCAGTTTCTCCTTTATAACTATAATTTTCCAGCTCTAGCAATGGCTCTTATAAATTTCCTCTGCACACTGTCTACTAGTATTGCATCCTTTCTGAACTGTGATGTCTGGAACTATACATAATCTCTAGCTGTGGCCTAACTAGTGTTTTATACAATTCTAGCCTAACCTCCCAAGATCTTTTGTTATATGCCTCAGTGATAAAGGCAGATATCCTTAAAGCTTCCTTAATCACTTATGCACCTACATCAAACAGTACCCACTGTGTTCTGCCATCCTAATTAACTTAATGATGCCTAATTACACTAATCTATTCTGCCTAAACTTCACCGCCCATATCCCTCCATTTTCTGCATATTCATGTACCTATCTAAGAGTCTCTTAAACACCTCTATTATATCTACCTCCACCACCACCCCTGGCAGCACATTACCAAGCACCCACCACTCTGTGTAAACAAAAACAAGCTCCGCACATCTCATTTGAACTTTCCCCCTCTCACCTTAAATGCATCCCTCTCATATTAGACATTTTGACCCTGGGAAAAAGGTACCGGATGTCTACTCCATCAGTGCCTCTATCAGGTCTACCATTATCTGTCCTTTTATCTTTAACGACCTGTGGATTTGGAATCCAAGATCCCTCTTTAGTATCCCCCTAATTACTGTGTAATTCCTTGCCTTGTTTATCCTTCCCATAGATGTAATTTCATACTTCTATGAATTAAACCCTATTTGTTACTACTGTGCACACCTAACTAGTTCATTGGTGTCTTCCTACAACTAAGAACGTTCTTCCTTATAGTAGACCGCTGCCAATTTTAGCTGTGATCTCCAAAATTGACTTCAGTTCTTCAATGTATATTATTAAACAGGGCCTAGTAATGAACCCTGTGGGGTACTTTCAAACCCTCCAATCACCAGAGTTGCCTGTTCCCTTCACTAAGCCAGTTTTTAATCCAAATTGGCACTTTACTTTGGATCCCATGAGATTTTACTGATTAAAATTCACCATCCTTGACAACCTTTTTGTTTCCTTTTTGAAAAAAATCAGTCTGATGCAATCTGTCCTTAACAAATCTGTGCTAATAGTTTTTTGATTAACTGGAGCCGCTCTAGGTACTGATTTATGATGACAATTAGAAGTTTTCCCCATGATTTGCTCATCGCTGATGCTGTACACAGGCCTGCAGTTATTTGCAGTCTTCCAGTTCTTCAGTGCTGCACCCTTTGCCAAGAGACTAGAAAATGATTGTCAGAACCTGCACAGCATCCAGCCTTGCTTTTTTTCTTAGCCCAGGACATTTTATCTGCGCCCAGCGATTTATCCACCTTTTGTTTTCTCTGTCAATTTCTGTATCAACATTCTCTGTGAAAATCTATTCAAAGTATTAATTTAGAACTTTAAATGTCTTCTGTCCTTGCACACAGGCTACTGCTTTGATCCCTAATAGGACCTGATCTTACTTTTTCCTTGCATGTATTTACACAGCTTACAATTTTTCTTGATTTTTACCTGCTAATATTCTTTCTTATGCTCCTTTGCCTTCGTAATTTCTTTTTAAATTTCATTCTTGCATTTTTCAGAGGGATTCTTTAGAGTTGAGCATGTGATATTTGTCACAAGCTTCCTTTTTATCCCTGCTTTGTACATTCTCTTAAATCCCTTTTCTTTTATTGGGAATACATATCATCTGAATCTTAGCTATCTTCTGCTTGAATGCTTTGAATTACTCTGAAATTGATTTTCCTCAGTTACTTGAACTGTTTCTAGTCTTTTTTTTGTTAAATTGTATCTTGTATCTAAATTGCATTAGAGCTCAACTTAGAACTTTTGTGTCTGGTCCAGTTTTGTTTTTCTCCATAACTATGCTAAATGTAACTGAATTATAATTACTGCATCAAATACTCTCCCACTACCACTCTTTGCCATTTGCTTAGGTTTATGCTCTCTCATTCCAACCTGCCTCTTTTCTTGCTTTCAAAAAGACACTCTCAATGTATTTTAAGATTTCTACCCTTTCTATTATCCTTTATTACTATCTCTGTTTATGGTATATTTGAAATCTCATTTTATTACTCCCTTGTTACTTTTGCATCTCATGAACATGATTTTTTTCTTCTATCTATCATCCTGTGTCTTTGGGGGTGGGGTTGGTGGTCTATAGTGAACCCCTAATACTATGATTGCATCTTTTATTTTTATTTATCTATATATCTCCTTCCCATTCACTCGCTCATTAATATCCTTTCTTCCTTCCCACTCGTTCCCTAACCTTGTTGATCTTTCTAGTACAGCACTCTTGCTCACAAATTTGTTTCTTTCACCAATATTTTCCCTCCTTTTTATCTTCTTACTTTATCTGAAAGCCCTGTATGTTGAGTTGCCATTCTTTTAAGCTATGCTTCAGTAATGGCCACCATATCCTCAATGTGTTTATCTGCTCTCAGTTCATTGCCTTTATTTCCCAGATTTAGCTATAAACAGTTAGCATTTTCAACTTTAGTTTCCTTTTTTCATACTTTCATTTCCTCTTTACGTACTTTCATTTCCTTGTGTTATTTTTGCATCACATAAACATGCTTCCATATTTTCTCTTCCATCTCTCCTCCTTTCTGTTTGGGGGTCTGTAGTGAATTCCCTTTTATTTGATTACTTATCTCCCTCCTCCCTTTCTTCCTTTTATTCCTTCCCAGAACAATCTATTCTTGTCTGTGTCCCTTCTCAACCTGCTGTCAAGTTCCATCTTCATGCCAAGATGGTTTAAGCCCAACCCAATAGCACCAGCACAATTCACTGCACAGATATTGGTCCTGGCCCTGTTTGAGATGCAACCCATCTGCCTTGTATCAGTCTTTTGACCCTGAGTGTCCCAGGATCTAAGATCCTCCCTCATACAACAATTCTTCAGCCATACGTTCTTTTGCACTATCTTCAGCTATATGTATAACTTAGTCTACTTTTAAACTCTGTGTTTAATCAAGTCTCTAAATATTTTGTGTGTTCATCTATTTTGGACATTGCTGATTACAGAATGAAGCCTAAATTTTAATTGAAATTTACATTGTATTTAATCAGTTATTAAGAAAACACTATCCTTGCTCCTCTGTATCCATAATTTCACCACTTTACTCCCATCCTAGTGTCCACTTCAGGTAAATTGCTGAGCCACATAATTCAAGACATTGCAAGGGTCTTAAGGCCTGAATCGAAGTGCTTAAATGGACCTTACATTTTCCCTCATTGTTCCTTAAGTCAAGAAGGTGAACGTAAACCAAGGCTGCTACTCCCAGATGTTCTCCAACAACTCTGAGTGTGTGGATATTGTGTGAGGATCAGGCTCTGCTGTTCTGTATTGCATACTATATGCTGCCACCACTGTGCCCACCACCTGAACCCACCCCTCCCTGCACCGCATTCCCGAGTGGTCAAAGTTGTTTACATTTTATAACCAAGTGACAAGGTACAGATGGGGACCGAGCAGCATAGTCCAATCAAGAAATCATCCTTGAGAGCATATTAGCAGGTGGCAATTTAAGATGCATTTTAATAGGATTGAAGAAACGGCTCTTTAAAAAAAAGTGTTTAACTTTTGAAGCATCAGAGTCCACTATTGTCAACGGTGATGTAATTTATTACAAAATATTAAACATTATTTTGTTTTCAAACAGATTGCTATACGTTACTTCTGGATACCTCTCACTTGAAGAAATACAGTGTGTGGGAGAGACTGTCTGACTCGATCTTTGAGAATCACTCGATTATTTTCCTTTGGTTTGCTACAGATTATATAGATGAGGTCAACAAACAGTTAAAAATCACTCCTTTAAAACAGGACTGTAAGTGTATATTTACCATAGTTTTGTGATTTCTTTATGCTGTACTTTAAAGTATTCCTGGTTCAAATCAGAGGCCATCTAACCTTCAGAAATTGGAAAGTAGACTGGTCTCCATTGTGTCACCAAATCAGGTTTGAAGCTTGGCCAGCGAGCCAGCATGGCCCAAGCCTGTTTCATGAGGCAGTCAGGGGATTTTGAACTAACTCCACTACCACCTGACCAAACCCATTGGAAATTGATATCAAGCCTCTACTCCCAAAAATTGATACAAAATTGAGGAAAAATCTAATTTATTTACACTCGTTTGTATATATCATTTAAAGTTGCACATGATGCTCGTTTGGAAAGAAGTGAACTAACAGGGGATGTGATTTTAATGAAGGTTATTTTCTGCACATAACAACAGCTGTTTTCTTTGCAGATAAGTGCAGTGAATATATCTTCATTCAGCTTTTCAAACCTTTGCAAGCAACAGAAACATCAATATTGAAGAAAATTATGACTCTTACCGGTACAAGGCATGAAAATGCAGACTTGTATGAAAATATGTCATTGGAAGAGACTTACCAATTACTTGCTAAGTTTGATTCAGAGCAGAGCTCCTTCTTATCATCCTGCTACAAAAATATACAGCAACAAGTAGATACTGCTACATTATCGCAGGATTACCAGCTGTCGCAGGTGACTATGTAGATTATAAGATATCTTTATTAGTCACATATACATCGAAGCACATAGCACATTTTGGGGGCAGCCTGCAAGTGTCGCCACGCTTCCAGTGCTAACATAGCATGCCAACAATTCCCTTACCCATATGTCTTTTGAATATGAGAGGAAAACCAGAACACCCAGAGGAAACCCAGGCAGACATGGAGAACGTACAAACTCCTTACAGACAGTAGCCGTTATTGAACCTGGGTTGCTGGCGCTGTAATAGCATTATGCTAACCGCTACACTACCACACCGTAATACATTAATGTTAC
>JARFYF010000074.1:95038014-95048481 GCA_030265395.1 Rhina ancylostomus
ACTGTTTCAGTAAGGAAGTTGCCTGCTTCCTTGAATCCTTTCTATTTATGGCCTTGCAGTAGTTAAAAATCAGGCTTGTGTTAAGTTGGAAATCCAGCTTTCTCAGGGTTCTCCACTTATTCCAATTCCCACTCAAATTTTCATTTTCAGATACACTGAACACTTGTTTCATTTTCCTTAGCTGCCTCCACTGAGTTACTGACCACCCTTGCTGTGGAAGGTACCAAGAGAGCATAGCAATCCTGACACTCTTTCAGTTAGGGTCATTGCGTGGTCAAGAACTAGAACGAGGCTTGAAACACATCACTTTCAGCTCAAATGTGAGGGTTTATATTTAAACATAGAGAATATAGTTATTTAACTATTACATGGAGATCTGTAAAAAAAAGTGCCTTCCACTTTGAACTGTACCTTTTAGTGTACTTTGGTAATACTGCATAAGTGATTCCCAGCCCTGTCCACTCTCCCTCAAGCTGCATTACTTTAGGTTCCTATGATGGCTTGGCATATGCTGCTCTTTTATAATCTGATAGCTGTTTATTTAAAAAGATTTATGAGCTGTGATGGCACTTCACTGACAGTAGTATGTACTGAGTAGTGACAAGAATGTGCACTAGATGATTCAGCCGTAGTCCGAGAGGTAGCAGAGAGATACACAGGTAATCCAAGAGAACAGGAATAAATAAGCTCCAACCAGTCAATAAGGAGAGAATTCATGTGTAATTCTTCTTTAAAGCTATTGGATATAGTTTGAATAATTAGTGAATTAACAGGTTAGAAGTTAAAATTAATTTGTTTACGTGATTGCCTGTTGCTGGTGAACTGTCCAGTCACGAGAGTCAACTTCCATCCTTCTCATTTCTGTGCAATCATTCTCATATTAAACTCCTGCTGACAACTTCTCTGTATCAGTCACAATCCTCTTCAGAGCATCATAGAACAGTGCAGCATGGAAGTGTCCCGCTCAACCCAATAGGCTTGCGATGGATTTCCCTTTGAGAGAGCCAATTTTTTCCACTCCCAATTTCACTTCCACTCCTCTTTCCTCATTATCGCTGCAATTTCACTTGTGCAGGTAGCCCACTTGAAGAGGGATTGAATCTGTTTCCACCATGCTTTTAAACAGCCCATTCCAAATCCTAACCATTCACCAGAGATGAAAAGCTTCGCCCCACAGTCTTTTTCCAATCAATTTAAATATCTGGTATCAACCCTTCAGCCACTATAGACAGTTTCTTTTTACTCAAGGCAAACTGTTCATAGTGTTGGACAGTTATACCAGATAGATCATAGAACAGTACAGCACAGGAACATGTCTTCAGCCCATGATGTCTCTACTGACCATGATGCCAGACTAAACTAAACCCACCTGCCTGGACATGATCCATATCCCTCCATTCCCTGCCTCTTCATGTGCCTGTCTAAATGCCTCTTAAGCACCACTATCATGTCCACTTCCATCACCACCCCTGGCAGTGCATTCCAGGCACCTATCACTCTCTGTGTAAAACACTTGCCTGCACATCTCCTTTAAACTTTCCTCCTATCACCTTAAAGTTATGCCCTATAGTATTTGACCTTTCCACTCTGGTTAAAAAAAAGACTCTGACTATCTAACCTCTGTCAGGTCTCCATTCAGCCTCTGTTGCTTGAGAGAAAACAATCCAAGTTGGTTTGCCTCTCCTTATAGGTAATATTCATTAATCCAGGCAGCATCCTGGTGAAACACTTCTCTTAGCTTTCTTCGTTCAAGGAAGAATAACCAAGCATCTAAAGTTTGTGAACATTCTGGTAATTCTTCATCCCTGATCTTTCCTGTAACCATTCCTTTCCAAAGTGCCCAGAACTGGATGCTGCTCCAACTGGGGTAGAATAGATGTTTCATATAGAAACTCCTGGGCTTTTGTATTTAGCTTCGAAAAGCCAAGGATCCTGTTTTATTAACCAGCTCCGTCACTGTGCATGACATCTTGGATTGCTCTGGTACATCCTTTAAATTTTTACCATTTAGTGTGTACAACCTGTATTCATTCTTCCTACCAAAACTTATGACCTTGCACTTCCAGTGTTGAATTTTATTTGACACAAGTCCTGCATTACCTGCCTCTTCCCATTGAAGCCATCACTGATTGCTACACTTTAAAGTTTTGTGCCATTTGCAAAATTTGGAATTACGTGCTGCACCAAGTCCAAGTAATCTAAGTCAAAACCAGCAGTGGTTCAAATAATGAACTTGGGAAATTGCACTATATCCCTGCTCTGTATAACTCTCTCCTGTCTGAAAAAAGCCACCAATCACAACTCTAATTTCCAAAGCCATTTTCATGCCTGTAATTGTTTATCCAATTCTGTTAATGTCTAATATGTGGTAGTTTATTAAATATGTTATTTCATTAAAAAAGCACATAAGAATTAAAACAAGCTTTGCTCTGTACTCACTCTCTTCTATTAGTCCATCATTCCAATGTAGGCAGTACATCCTTCCTCCTGATCTTACAAAAGAGCAGGTGATGGAAATCTTGAGGCACATGAAGGTTAACAAAGCCCCGGGGCCTGCCCACGTGTACCCTAGGACATTGTGGGAAGCAAAGGAAGAAATTGCTGGGGCCCTGGCAGAAATTTTTGTACCTTCGTTAGCCATGGGTGAGGTAATGGAAGACTGGAGGGTGGCTAATGTTGTGCCTTTACTTAAGAAGGGCTGCAAGGACAGGCCAGGGAACTACAGGCTGGTGAGTCTAACGTCAGTGTTCAGAAAGTTACTGGAAGGGATTCTGAGCAACAGGATCTATCTGCATTTGGAAAGGCGATGACAGGTCAGGGATAGTCAGCGTAGCTTTGTGCATGGGAAATTGTGTCTCACAAATTTGATTGAGTTTTTTGAAGAGGTGACGAAGAGGAGTGATGAGGCCAGGGTGGTAGATGCTACATGGACTTTGACAAGGTCCTGCATGGAAAGCTGATCCAGAAGGTTAGATCAAATGGGATCACGGGTGAGCTAGCCAATTGGTTGTAAAATTAGCTTGGTGGATGGAGTCACTGGGTGGTAGGGGAGGGTCATTCAGATTGGAGGTCTATGACGAGTGGTGTGCCACAGGGATCGGTGCTGGGTCCCCTGTGGTTAGTCATATATATTAACGAACAGGATGAGAATGTAAATGGCATGATTTGTAAGTTTGTGGCTGACACCAAAATTGGTGGTGTAGTAGACAGTGAAGAAAGTTGTCTAAAGTTACAACAGGATCTAGATGAACTGGGGATATGGGCAAACGAATGGCAGATGGAATTTAACTCTGACAAGTGTAGAGTGATGTATTTTGGGAAGTTAAACCAGGATAGGTCATACACCGTGTATGGCAGGTCCCTAGGGGAGTGCTGACACCCAGGGTTACAAGTACCTAGTTCCCTGAAGGTGGCGGCACAGTAAGATAGAACAAACCACCACAGAACAATACAGCACAATACAGGCCCTTCGGCTCACCATGACAGGATGGTGAAAAAGGTGTTTGGCATGCTTGCCTTTGTCAGTCAGGCCACTGAGTGTGGAAGTTGGGACATCATGTATATCAATGATTATACTTTGGAAGTAAAAGAGTGTTACCTTTGTAGAGTGTTACCTTTGATCCATGTGAGAATGGGATGGATCTGGGAGAGCTGCTGTTTTGATCAACATTTATTGGGAAAAGATTCAGATTGTGAAGGGTTACAGAGAGCAGTATTTCTGGAGCATGCAGGCACCAAGAGAATGGGAAATCTTTTGGCCACTTCTCCTGATCTTTCCATGCTTCCAGCAATCACCAGACTCAAATTCATGAGACCTCTGCTCATTGGAAAATTGTGTATGTTGTTATCTAGCCAACTAATGTATGGGGAAGGTCATGCAGGATGAGGGGCTCTCCAAAAGCACATGAATGAGACCATCAATATTTATTTGCCTGTGTTAACCACAATTAAGGCAGAACTTTAGCAACACAGTAAACTATCTGTCACTGTGAATTTATATTGAAGTGTTTGCCAAGAGTAAATACAACACTTCTTCAATATTGTCACATCTGAAGTCAGATAGCTTGATAATGAGGTCAAATATACCCCTTGATGTGTTTTAATAAATGTTCATTAAAAGCAGCTAGTAACACAAATAATGCCTGTTTATATGTCTAGGATTTTATCTATGGTAAAATCACACATAAAGTAATAGTTACTGACTCTTCCCCAAAATATTTCCACTGACTTATTCCATCCAGATTTTCCAGTAAATCCCTGGTGGGTGACTCAAGCTGTTATAAAATCAGAATAGATTTCATGCAGGGTAGGTTGTAAAACAATTGACAATGAAATATTCACAGATTATATCTGTACAGTAAAGCCTTGGAGGTTAAAAGTTAGTGATGTTCATAGTTCACCAGAAAAAAGACAGAGAAAATAACATTTAAAGAAATTCTTGTTCTGAATTACTGAAGAAAAATCAATCTAATTCATTATCAGACTGTTTTGAGTACCTTAGCATGTACTCAAACATTTTGTTTCTTCCGTTTTCCCAGTCATCAACTCTAACACCTTCATTTTCTTTATCTGAATGGCTTTCATTTGTACCTTCCTTGAAAACATTTTTCCCACTACGTCGATTTTGTTCTATGTTTCATACTTTAAATTCTTATGATTAATTTGCAAATTGAACATACTATTATCTCACTCTGGTTTTCAATTTACTGAGAAACATTAAGCAAGAGAAACGGGTAGTTAAAAAAATTAACAACGGCTTAGTCCAATGTGCTTAAATTTTTCACAACAAATGTATTGGTAGTTAGAGATGAATGATGCAAATTTGTTTGTGAATCTGACTCTGTGAGAATAAAAGAACTCAGTGTCATTAATCTAATATTAGCCTGGGGACAACTATATTTAAGGCAATACAATTTTGATATGCCATATAATTTACACATTACAGTGCTAAAAGTCTTCTGCTAAACAGAGCCATGCATTTCCATTTCCAAGATAAGCACTGAAAGTGTAATTGCATCATACTGTTGAGCCACAGGACAAGGAAAATATTGTGACTAGAAGCATGAGACCTTTGTGAGGTCAGGGAACTTTGAAAAGCATATTTCCCAAAAGCCTTGCAAAGGTTAGTTGCAAGGCTATTTTTATGAGGAGTCTTCACTTTCAAGGACTGTGATTCACTGGAAATGTGGGAGGCCTTTCAATTGGAAAGTCTGCATCAGAAGGCTGAAGCCTGCAAGGACTAGTGATAGACATCAATCAATGGAGAAGGACAAGGTGGGGGTGGACAGATTTAAGGTGGTCGATGGATAAGAATTATTGTGGGTGGGTGTTAAACACATGGTGAGAGTTTTGGATCATGGGAGAAGGAGGGGGGAGTAATCCAGATCCAGTCTTATGAAAGAAGAGGAGACAGACCGTAGGATGTTGTCCATACTCTGGGGCTCCAGCTTGTAGACAGTGGGGCCTGAATCACTCAGCCTGATTTTGACTAGGTACTGGGGTGAGTGGAAGTTGCCAGGGACGAAGGGGCTCATTGAGGGTCATGGGGGTCTCATGGTGACTGAGAGGAAGAGATGGGTTTTTCGGGGAGCAATGGTAGTTATTGTGGGGTTGGGGAGTCCTATGATGTTTGGAGGGGAAATATTTTATGGATGTATTGTTGAACTTGGAAGAAACACTCTCCCTTGTCCTGGCCTATAGCCTGTGCAGCAACAACACTTGCTACATCGATTCAGCCCTCTCTGCCAGCTCCCAAGACACCTGACTGCCTGTAGTTAAAAACTAAATGGTTAATAAAATAATAGCGGACAGAACCATTATAATATTTGAGCTGCATGCCTCTCTACTTGGTTGCCTTTTAATGGGTTTGGAATGGGTTCAGCTCTTGTTCCAGAATTTTTGCATTTAAGTTAATGACGTTATCTCAACCCACTTGTTATTGGGAGTTTATACTCAGCCCACAGTATCTGATCAAGTTCCTTTATCATCATGGGTAATAGATATGACTGAATATTTAGAACCAAAGTTTTCATGCCAGATTCTGTCTATTGATTAAAAAAAATACTTTGCAGTGAAACAGAAGAATTTCTCTGACTCCTGACCAGACAAACAAAGGAACTTTATTTTAATAGAATCAAATAATAAAAGAATTAATGATTGCTTTGTTGTTTTAAGTTCAACATTCCAAATTGCCCTTGCTAAAAATAAAATTACTTCTGATGGTCTTGGCAGCAGGTATTTGTCAACACAAAAGATATTTTCATGAAGCTAAGCTGTTGTGTTAGGTCATAAAGTTCAACCACTGTCAATTCTAATCAGTGTAGTCATAGGAGATATGAGACGATTATATTAAATACCACCATAGTAGGGTACTCCACCTGGAGGCTCAGATGTGATAAAAGACTCATCTATGTAATTGGAAATGGTCTTAAGACATTGGCAGGTGTCCTTCAGACTTCCATAGCCGGAAGACAGGTTGTCAATCATCTTACATGGCTCTAAATAATGAAGCTGTTATTTCCAATCAACTACCAACAACAAAAGAACTATTATTTTATTTCTAAAAACTGATTAGAGCCAATTTCTTCTCTTTTACCTTCATTCCTGCTAAAACTATGTTTGGTGAATTTTTGCACCGATCAGTCTAAAGTATACAAATACTCTGTGGTGCGGAATATTTGCTCTCTTGCATTAAGTTTCAGAATCAATTTGTTCTCTGTGTTTTAATGCAGATAAATGATTAATGATTAGAGCTTCTCTAAAACTCCTTAAAAATGTGCCTTGATCCTTGTTGGAGAAAAGATCTTCACTCCTTCCCCAATGTAACTTCTCTCTATTGGCTTCATTCAGTTGTTGGGCTCATTGAAGGAAATAGTACATATAATGTTCAATTATAGATTATCTCATACTGTGCACTTGAATTTAATCATCTCTGAACTGGGCTTGTCTGAACTTATTTCATTTCATTGATAGCCTTTAGGGAAATGACTGAATCCCAAATGTCATGCATGAATGGTCTAAAGAACATAGTAAGCAGGAGGATGTGAAAAGGCTATTTCATGTGCCAAACCCATTCTAACCTACTGTGCTACACTTTCATATGTTTTTAATATCTTTTGATGTGTTCTAATGTCTGGGCCATTGTACTGTTCACTGGACCCAATATGACTTTTCACAATATTCTGGCCACTCAGATCCCTTGTCTGGATACTTGCAGAACCAGGGTATAAGATTTTCCTGTTTTTTTCCCCAAAATTTTCATGCCTAATCTGGACAGGAACATTGGAAGCACCATTCAAACAAAATATACATGTTCCAGGAAGGCCATCTTTTTACACAGATATTGCACTAATTAATAATAAAAGTTTAACATCTTATAGTTCTGTTGTGTTGCAAATGCTTAAAGTTAGCAGAAACTGGACATATAATAATGGCCCCACAGTGTTCTAAAATGGGATTAACCCAAATTTAGATATGACCCTGATTATTATCTCTTGTATTTTCTTTTAATCCCTGAATTCTCTCCTTGAGCAGCTAACAGTTTTTAAGTGACAATAAATATGATTGGTTACGTTGTGGCCATATCGATCTGTAATTCTTAGGCTGTTAAACATTGTTTAGTGAGAGATTACTTTTAAGACTTGCTACAAAACAAGTTAAAATTCAAAATGAGCTGTTCTAAATTGTAAAAATATTAATTGGTTAGATCCAATAGATTACAAGTAGTTTGCATATACACAATATCTAAGTTTGCTTAACCTTTAAATTACATCATTTCTTTCCCTAATTATTGTTACTCTCATTGGTTCAGCCTGCAGCATTACTTTCTTAACTGTAAGGAATGCAGATACAGACATTTATTGGGTTTAAGATCTGGCTGATGTACATCATACAATATTATTTGTTCTCTTCCGCTGAAACTGCTACCTACTCAGAATACTCTGAGAATGCAAGGCTAACCATCATATTTTCCCTCACTGTAAATCATCTCTTTAAACATTGCTCTCTTGAAATCAACAACCTCCCTCTTCCTTTCTCCAGCACACTGCAGTCAAAACTTCCCTGATGGCTCCTTTCCACCCTAAACCTGAAATTTCAGTTTTATCCAATGTCTTCCCTTTCATCCCTCGTGCTCTCTGTCTTGCTATAAGACCCAGCTCATGCCAAGTTGAGCAACCCCTACTAAATTGCTGATGATGCACCTTCTCTTACTCTCCAGTAGACCAGCTGATCATCACAGGAACCTTTTCAATCTGTCATTATTGCTTCTTTCATCAATACCCATTCTTTTACCCGTCCTTCCTGAAACTCCATGTCTGAGTTACTCAAATCCAGCATCACTGAAGTGACCTTACTCAAAGTTCCACATGATATTCCATGTGAACCGTCTTAACCATTCTCTATTTAGTGATTTGTCTTACACCTCACTCCTCCCCCCAGCTCTGCTTTAAAAGCTGTAAACCTCCACTCTCCCCAGTTCTGAGGAAGGGTTCACTGACCTGAATCATTAATAGGTTTCTCTTCCCATTATGTTGCTTGACTGGCTGAGTTCTTCCAGCATTTCTGTTTTTGATTTTAATTTCCAATTATTTACTGAATTTAAGGTCTCCAGCTGCTATGGTAAGATTCAGATTCACATTTCTGGATCAATGTTCAGGTGTAAAGACGCTAATCCAGCAAATTATCCACTGTGCCACCTTTACTTAGTTGCTCTAGCCTGACACGGACAAACTCATAGAATGTTATCTTGGCCAATGTCCCTGACTCCTCGTCACCACTGAAAAGCAAAAACATGCTGATACTGAAAACCTGAAATAAAATCTAACAAGAGGTGATCAACCTGAAATATTAACTCTGTTTCTTTCTGCATGGAGGCTGCCTGATCTGCCAGGTATTTCCAGCATTTCTGTTTTTCTCCATCATCATTCCTTGGTACATCACATCACAGGAATTGGACTGACCACCAGATGTCCCAGCAAAGCAGTAAACAATCAGGAAGAAAAAACTCTGGATATTCTTAATATTAACTCTAACTCCACAAACGTGATGGTATCAATGAAAACGAGAGGAATGAAACCTCCTGTTTATAGTTAAACTCTGATGGTCTGGCATCCTTGGGCTATTGGTCGCCTGCTCAAGTATCTCCTCTTTGACCCTGTGTTACTTATGTCTGATTATGTTCCTGTTAAGCATCCAGTTTCTGTGTAAAAACTATATAAATGCACGTTGTTATGTGTCCATTTCTTTTTGATGTATGTACAGTAAAACTCTAATAACTTGGCATCTGATTTTTCAGAAATCCTGATCCAGCATCTGGCTCATTCATTTGTCCAGTAGTAAGTTGGGGTCCAGAGTGTATGCAAGGTGCATGGCCGGAGCCAGGGTTCAGAGTGTGGCCAGGGCTAGAGTCCAGACTGTGGGCTGAGTGTATGACTGGAGCCGGGGCTGGGGTTCAAAATGCCTGGGGTCACGATTGTGGGTAGGTTTGCGGCTGGAGCCAGGCTCCGGAATGCTTGTATATTTCCTGCTCCCTTTAAACTCATCAGGTTCACTGAAAAATTTATTATACTACTGTGCAACAAGTTAAAAAAAAGCAAAATAAAAGAGTGTTTAGGTATTAATAGAAGGAACATCAAATCGTCTGGAAAATCTACCAGTCTGACACTACCAAAGGTTGAAAAGAGCCGGATTATTGGAGTTTTACTGTATTTGGATTTCTTTGAATGTTAAAACAAGTGAAAAGACTGTGAGGGATAATATAAGAACTAAATCAATTGAGTTAATGGACTATAACAGTGGATACTTGCATTTTGCTGTTTTATTTTAAATGCTCTTAGTTTCTTTTCTGTAAACTGAAGCAGTCCTCTTCGAAAATACTGTTATTGCCTTTGTTTGGTGGAGCAACTGGATTCTGTAGCTAAGCAGGAGATTAGCATTTTTTCAGCCTTGCCAAATATTCTGTCATTTCTTCACTTACCTAACAAATTACGGTAAAACTCGCCCTCTAAAGCACTGAAACCTTGCAGAGCTGGATTGGTTGATACTTGGTTAATATCAAGGGAGAAAAATTTCATGCAGTAAGCAGTAATTTCCGAAAGGTGGTACCATGAGCAGTTTTCTGACAGTGAGCAATTGCCACGTCAGTGTGGTGTGGGTCACATCTGTTAGAACTTACATCTGTATCTTGGCCTTGGGACAGGCTTTCCTCAGTTACTGGAACGAGCATCAAAAGCCTCATGAAATGATTGAGAATGCCTGGTTTGGCCTATGTGTTTGTGTGTGCTTACTATCAGAATCAGGGCTTTGATTTGTGATTGCCTTGTTTAGCTTTCTCAAATAACAGTAACACAGACCTGGCAAGTGAATAGATTGTTTCACTGATGAACACCAGCATGGTCCAAATAGGCTGAAATGCCTGTTTCAATGCTGTAAATTTAATATAATTAGGTACATTTTCTTTTAGATTTC
>JARFYF010000074.1:95112750-95126094 GCA_030265395.1 Rhina ancylostomus
AGAGTGGATGGTGACAATCCACTTCCCTTTTATTCAAAACGCGCATAGAATGCGTTAAGTTCATCAGGAAGGGATGCGCTGTTGTTAGCTATGCAGCCTGACTTCGTCTTGTAGCCTGTTGTGGCATGTAAGCCCTGCCAAAACCGATGGCTGGTTAGGGATTCTATTTTGAGTCGGTATTGCCTCTTGGCATCACTGATAGCTTTCCAAAGGTCACACCTCGATTTCTTGTACAGATCAGGATCACCAGGTTGGACCTGTATGGAACATGGCTTTCAAAATTGGTGTGCAATGGCATATGTTTGAGGTTTAGAACCTCCAAGCATGCTCATACATTAGGGTTCTTGTTAGTAGTTCAAATTTAAGCGAGTGATATTGGCATAATTATTCATAACTTATGAATGGTTCATAAGCTGAGAAGGGAAGATTTTTGGTTGATATAAACTTTATGGTTGTCACACTACAGGAAGGATATGGTGGCAACAGAGAGAGTGCAGAAGCGATTCACCAGGATTTTGCTTGGAATGGAGGGCTTGGAATAAGGAAAGATTGGATAGGTTGGATATATTCTCAATGGAATGGAGGAGGCTGAAATATGACCTTATTTTATCAAGGTTTAGAAAATTATGATAGGTAGTGTGTCTTTTTCCCAGAGCAAGGGAATCTAGAACTAGAGTGCATAGGTTCAAGGTGAAAGGGAAGAAATTTAAAGATCTGAGGGTGGGTTATTTGGAACAAACTGCCAGTGGAGGTGGTAGAGATAGTCACAACATTTAAAAGGCATTTGGACAGGTACTTAGTTAGGAAAGGTGTAGAGGGATACAGGCCTAATGCAGACAAATGGAATTAGAATAGATAAACATCATTGTCGGCATGGACAGGGTGAGCAGAAATGGCCCATTTCTGTGCTGCATGATTCAATGATAAAAACAGACAATATTATAAATACTCAGCAGATCAGAGAGCACCTGTTGAGAAAAGCATGGTTCAGATTAGTGACCATTTCACTGATCCATGGTCTTTTAGTCTTGCTTTGGGGTTTTAAGTGATGTTGCTACAATGTAAGACTAAACCAGTGTATGATGCATGTAAATATGAAAATCACTGTCCAATTGTTGTAGTTTTATACACTGTGGCTAGCAAGATTTTAAAACTGGTTCAGTAGAATATTGTCAAATCTTAGAGTGGTTGGTTATAGGGATAGATTGCAAAAGTTGGGATATTTATGTTGGAGAATGGTAGCTTATTGGTTAAGATTCTTCAAGACAAAGGGCTGGATTCAATAAGTTAATTTAGTTATTCAGGCTATGTGGAGTTTTATAAGATGAAGAATCACCATAAAACAATTTGGTTAGGGATTAGGAGTATATTGCTCTTTAGAACTGATTAATAAAACCTGTAGAGGTCATGAACTTCCTCTTGTTCTTTAACAAGGAAACTCAACATCAGCCTGAGGTGGGAATTTCCAGAATTGGAGATGAAGTGTCTAATCAGCAGGAATTATCAAGTGTTATGGAGAATAAATGTTCATTGAAATTTTGCTTGATTGCTTCGGCATCTGAAGAAGCTTCCCAAAAAATTTTCCTAAATGGCCTGTTTTTGGTACCTTCCTCATGATTTTATGGTTATTGGGTGAATTAACATGGAGCTAACTCTTCTTTTGCGTGCATCATGATAGAGGTATCCTTCCAAACATGTTATTAATATTGCATAGCATAGCAAGTTCATATATTTTTTAAGTGGCTAATAGCAATCCAGTAAGTCAATCGTTACAGGTTTGTGAGCTGGCCTATTTTTGTCAAATCCTTATGGATGAATTAGTAAAACACTTTGTATCCATTTGTAACTTCTTCATCCTGTTTCTTTCTAGGAAAACAAGTTACATCAGTCATCTTTTTCAGCCTTTCTTTGAGAAGGTGATGGAATTTGCAGAATCATTTCTTTTCAGTCATGTGTTTCAAATGCTGAAATCAGTATCACACTTTTCATCAGAGAGTTTGCACTATTTGTCAATATCATTTATTGAAAGTATAATGAGAGGCTCAAAGTTATTCAGCAACTATAATACTCCAAGATTCCTTCATTGCTGCATGGAATATTGTTTCAGATTTCTCTTGAATGAAAATTAAATCCAGAATATTTCAATTCAGTGTCATGAGTTGCCAGCCACATCTGACATCTTGACATCAAAAGTCTTTACTGAGTTCCCGATCCCCAATTTCTTATCCCTTTAGGAAAATCTTTTCAGGACCTCTGCCTCCTTTCTACTGAAAATATCTTATGGTCTCACCATCCGATTTGGAAACAATATTTTGAATAAGTTTCCAGTCACATTGCATTTCCAGCTGCAAGCTTAACATTTTTTGCCCAGTGAGCTTTACAAGCTGAATTCAACTGTTTGTGGATAAACATAAGACGAAGAAAATGACTTGCAATTATGGATTAAGTTGTTTTGAACTGATTCCAGGGTAAAAATGTTCACACATGATTTTGCAATTTGGGTTATGTCAGTTTTGATGCAATTTTAAGTGACAATTTGTCAAGAACAGCAAAACAGCCACAGTTATGATCCAGATTATTTATGTCATCAATACCAGGTTCCCCATTGCTTTATTCATAATGCTCATGATGAAAAACTTAAAAACAAACTTTTTGTGAATAAATTCTAATGCAAATATTCTAATTTGAGAATTATAAATGTTAAAGGAAGTGTAACCAGTCTCTATTTTTATTTCTAAAATTTTAAAATGTTGGAAACACTAAGCAGGTCTGGAAGCATTTATGGAAAGAGAAACATATAGAATAGTACAGCACAGTATGGGCACTTCAGCCCACAATGTTGTGCTGACCTATATAAACCTTATCACCATTCCATCTATCCCCCTCTCTACTTCACCTCTCATAAGCCTCTATTTTTCTTTCATCCATGTGCCTATCTAATAGTTTCTAAAATGACCCTATCGTATCGGCCCTAATGTTTCAGGTCAAAGATTCTTCATCAGAACTGTTGAATGTTCCCAGAATTTTTTGTTTTTACTTCAGAATTCCAACATCTGCAGGTTTTAAAAAAATTTTTGTTTAAATTTTTAACTTTGTTTTAAACAGAAAATTCATTAAAGACAGGAAGCCAACTCTTCTTTGGTTCTCAGCACTAAGTTTGTGTGAGAAGTGGGCTTTGGTCGCTCAGGGGCTCCCACTTACAGAAACCCAACTTTACGCAAATTCTCCCATACATCGTTAAAGCATTTTTCAAGCTAGTAATAATAATAATGACTGGATACAGTATACATTCCATTAGTTTAATTATGGGTATTGTTAGGGTGATTGGTCAATGAAATGAAAGAATTATAGTGAATGTACATAGTGAGGTACGGTATGGATAGTTGTAGAAAATGGACCTTTCCGACTTATGGAGAAATTACCTTACGGACAGTTCTCAGGAACAGAACCCATATGTAATGCGGGAACTGCCTGTACTTAGCTTTTTTCATTCAGTTTCAATAACTGCGACAAAATCATATGTGCAGAGCTGATTATAACTAATGGTCAATATTCTTGCATGTGTTTTGCACTGGTGACCTGAGACAAATTACTGTCCCAAAGAATCTGAATAGTACAGCATAAAAGCAACCTACTTGGATTATTGAATTGACTGTCAAAAGAATTTTTTATCCATTTCTGCCTCCAACCCTTTCATCCTGAAGATTTCAGATTTACTAGCGGTACTAATTGAAATGAAAGTAAGTGGAGTTACTTATCAAATGTCTTTCGAAAGCTCATATATTCAGCATTTATTTCTGTAACTTCTATAAAGCTTAGTTTTCCGAGAGTCGCAGTAGCATTCCTTAACGGTTTAATTTGTAGATTTCAAGTCTAATGTTATTGCAACCAACTAAAAAAGTTGGATAATTTGAGGTTATTTATTTCATAAATGGGCTCCCAGGTTAAAATTACTGTTCAATACTTGCAAACAAAGTGTTTTTATGGTTTTGCTTTGCAAGTGGCCAAGATATGTGTGCAAGATGAGCAATGTCAGTACTGGAAAGTGCAACATAATTAAATTCAGTGTTGACATAGAAGCAATCCTTGGATTCAATACATGTACTTGGTACCTCACATATGTACTATAACAACAGTCTCACAGGACCATATTCCTATAGCATCACTGTAATTTTGAAATAAATGCAGAAAGTTACAGAAACATCCAACAGGTCAGGCAGCATCTATGAAGAAAGAAACAAAATTAAAGGAAAGCAAATTATAAGATGCAGAATGAACAGTAAGGAGAGTGAACAAAAAGGGAAAAAGGACGACAGGAGGGATTAAATGACAAAAGGCATTGGAAGTATAAAGCAAACGAGTATGGTAGTGGGAAAGTAAAGAAACAGCCTGAAAGTTGAGTAAACGGGAGATGCAGAATCAGGATCTTAGAATACTAAAAGGTAATACTATGGACAGTGGAGTTCTGAAATTATAATGGTAAATGCCAGAAAATCTATTCTTCTCATTTTGGATTCTTCCACAATTACAAAAGCATTTTTTGTACTTTTTTTGAAATAAGATAAGGAAATACTAAACTCAGGATGCATTTCTGGAGATACTTCCAGCACCTGTAGTATTTTGCTTTTGGATTTTAGTTAATTCACTGCAATTTTTCTTCCTGCAACACTGCTTGGGATGGAAGATCAACCTTCAATGTTACCTCATATTTCTAAGTCCACTGATGCTATATTACCTGCTGAGTATTTCTAGTATTTTCATCTTTCATTTCAGATTTATGGCATCCACAGTATTTTGCTTTTGTACTATTTGTAAATTTTCCATTTTCCATATCCGATTTTCTTCAACTCTTCACAACCTATGAAAAACTGTGGGCAGTTTATGTTGCACCAATTCGAAACCAGATTGAAAAAGTGCCAACTTTGTATTTTCCCTCAAAATCTAGTACAGTCAATGGTGGGCTGCAGTCTCTTCCAAATAATCATTGATAATTGAAGTGAAAATCAAAAAACTGTAGATGCAGTAAATCAAAAATAAAAAATGCTGGAAACATTCAGTGGTCAGGCAATATGTGTGGAAAGGGAAACAGAGTTAAGGTTTCAGGTTGAAGTCTCTTTGTCAGAACTGGAAAGGAGAGAAAATAAGTCAGTTAAACAGGGCATTGATACTGTGGAATTTGATAATGTTCATGCCACTGAATGTAAAGGATAGGTGGTTAAATGCTCTCTTGTTAAAGATGCTCAATGCCTGGCACTTTTGTGGTGAGAATTTACTTGTCACTTATCAACTCATGCCCAGATGTTGTCTAGTTATTGCTGCATGCAGGTATAGACTACTTCATTTGTGGAAGAGTTGTGAATGGAATTGAACATTGTGATATACTTGCTGCAGTAAAGATTCACCAGATTGGTTCTTGGCATGCTAAGTTTATCATATAAGGAGAAACTGAGTCGGCTTGGCCTCTATTCTCTGGAGTTTAACACAATGAGAAGTGATCCCACTGAGACATACACGTCTTAGGTGGCTCAACAGGATAATGCAGGGCAATTGTTTCTCCTCTGGTTAACATTCTTAAAATTAAGAGGGAGGTTATTTAGGGCTGACATGAGGAGATATTTCTTCAGTTAGGAGATTAGCTGTAACCTTGCGACAGACAGGCATGAGGTACATCCTACAGCTCCTATTTCTTATATTCTTATTACATGGCCAATTACTTCAGCCACTTCCTTGCCTAATGTATTCATAGGATCAGTCAAACATCCTTGTGTCTCTTTGTAAGCAACTCCACTTACTTTCATTTCAGTTTGTTTTAAAAGTTC
The DNA here is from genome assembly GCA_030265395.1 of Rhina ancylostomus. Taxonomy (NCBI): domain Eukaryota; kingdom Metazoa; phylum Chordata; class Chondrichthyes; order Rhinopristiformes; family Rhinidae; genus Rhina; species Rhina ancylostomus. Next base: position 95,118,570 of record JARFYF010000074.1, read on the forward strand.
ATTCGAAACTCTTATTTACTCATTGCTGCATGCTAGCAAAACAAGCTTGTTCAAATTGTGTGAGGATCATGAAAATGCCTTTATAGTCCAGCTGCCCCACCACTTTGTTGGTTTATCTTGAGTTAAGCATGTTCTTTCTGAGCTTGGCACATTTTCCCAACAAAAAAACATCTGTTTCCACTTCTTTGTTAAACTCAATTTAATGATTTGGTCCTAAATTTAGGTGGGGCTATTTGACAAGTTTGCAGACGACACAAAAATTGATGGTGTTGTGGGTAATGAGGAAGGTTGTCAAAGGATACAGCAGGATGTAGACCATTTGGAAATATTAGCAGAGAAATGGCAGATATAGCTTAATCTGAACAAGTGTGAGGTGTTGTACTTCGGGAGGTAAAATGTACGAGGAAAGTATACAGTAAATGGCAGGACCCTTGGGAGGATTGTTGTACAGGAGGATCTTAGGGTGCAAGTCCATAATTACCTGAAAGTGGCAACACAAGTAGATAAGGTGGTGAAGAAGGTGTAATGGCATAATTGCCTTGATTGATTGGGGTATTGAGTATAAAAGTCGGGAAGTCATGTTGCAGCTGTGTAAAACTTTAGTTAGGACACATTTGGAATACTATGTGTAGATCTGGTCACTGCATTACAGGAAGAATGTGAACACTTTGGAGAGGTTACAGAAGTTCACCAGAATGTTGCCTGGATTAGAGAGTATTAGCTATAAGGAGAATTTGGATAAACTTGGGTTGTTTTCTCTGGAGTGTTAGAGGCTGAGGGGCAACCTGACAGAAGTATATAAAATTATGAAAGGCACAAGTTGTCAGAATCTATTTCCTGGGGTAGAAATGTCAAATACTAGAGGGCACAGCTTTAAAGTGAGAAAGGGAAAGTTGAAAGGAGATTCAAGAGGCAAGTTTTTATCTTACACAGACAGTGGTAGTTGCCTGGAATGCACCCTTAGTGGAGGTGGTGGAAGCAGATATGATTACAATGTTTAAGAGGCATTTAAACAGGCAGAGAATGGAGGGATATAGATTATGTGCAGGCAGAATTGCAGATTAAATTGGCATCAAGGTAAGCATAGATATTGTAGGCTGAAGGGCCTATTCCTGTGTTGTACTATTCTATGTTCAACTCAGTTGCTGAAGTTCTCATCCTACAATCTGATTTCCACACTTGACAACTCAAGTACTCTCTTTGTTGCTTTCCTATTTTCCACTCTTCATAAACTCGAATCTATTTAAGTTTCTGTTGCTTGTGGCTTGATCTATTACGTTCTTCTCACCGATAATCTGTGGGTTTGCTGACTACATTGTTTCCTGATCTGTCAGTGTTCAAAGTTTGAAGCTCTCCATGATTAAATCACTTATGGCCTCATCCCCCCCATTCCAACTCTAAAACACTAATATTTTGTGAATTCTATAATTTCTCCAACTCTAGCTTCTTGTACAATCCTTACTCACTTTCATCACCATCAGTAGCCATGCCTTCAGTTCATTGAATTATAAGGTCTGGACTTGTTTCTGTAAGTAGCTATATTTAAACTGAGGAATCAATCTCACTCTAGAAATCTAATAAAAATAACTAAAAGAATACTCTAGTGCAGTTTCAATACACTGTTGAAGATGTCAGTTCTCAGGCTGGATGTTATTGCTTGCATACTGCTTTGTAATAATCTTTTTAAAAGTGTTGTCCCTTATAAACATTTTCATCTATTCAAATTGTTTAAAACTCTCCTTAAAACCTTTGACCAGCACTTTTGTCACATTTTCTATTGTGTCTGGCTTTGTGCAATTTTTCATCAATTATATTCCTGTGAAAATTTAAAGTTTTTCTAATGTATTAACGGTGCTAAATAGATGCTAGCTGTTTCTGTTGTTGAAAAGAATGTACATTTCCTTTAATATCTGAGCTAGGAAGGTCTTTTACTCAGGCTTCACCCAAATTTTTTTCTGGGTAACAAAACTCCTGCACTTATCTCGACTGTTTAATTCAGTGTCACTGAATATCTATTATCATTCTGCATTATCAGAACAAAATGCTGGCACTGCCAGCAATCTCAATTTAATAACTTCCATGTATTTTGCTTGTAATTTTATGCTACAGTTTAAAAATATATGCATTTCATTATGAATACTAAGCAAAAAAGATTCTCAAAGCTTGTTGTCATGAATAGTAAACATTGCTAGAATATTCCATTGAATTTGCAGTGCTAAGATTTGCCCATGTGTTTAAAATTAAGTTTAAATTTGGAGCAAATGTGCATGTTGGGTCACAATTTCTGCTTAAAGCAAAATGACTATTCACAAAATTAGTAAGGATTACATTACAAACATAGTAAAACAGGAATTTCATGTTTACAGTCTTTTGCTGAGACTTATTTGTCTAGAGATTAGATCATATAATAGCATGTTTTCATGCACTACATGATCCAATCCCTATTAAAAATAAACTATGGGCAAAAATCAGGGACACACTGTTGTTCATGAAGTCTGGCATTTTCATCTTGCCCTAAAACACTCAAAGGACTCCAGATATGTGAAGCCGTGTCCAAAACTATGTCTGGATGCTACAACTAGGATTTTCATTTGGCCTGCAGCACCCGCATTGTCCGTTGGTCACTCCTGCAAAGCAGGCTTGCATGGTTGGTGTGAGTGCTGCTTTAGCACATTGTAAAGGGAGCCACCCAGTACATGGCAGCACTGAGAACTTGGTTTAGATAGGTTTCTTTGTTGTTATTTACTTATCAGCTTTCTTGGTGACCCTGTGGTTCCAACCCTTGCTCAAGTGAAACCTCTCCCTACTGATTGACCACCAAACACATCCCTCAGGAGTGGCAATTATAGGCCTCCACCACCAAGTGCTGGCAAATGACCATTCTGATCCCTAACCTATCCTGCTCCTGCAAGCCTTTCCCCTCTATGACTGCCTGGAATCAACTGCAGCTCTGGATGTAATCAATCTCTTTCGCCCAATCAGTAAGGTTAATTCAGTAGGAACCAATGTCTAGGAACTTAAGCTCAATTAAATTTTCACGCAACAGGTCCATATCCAAAATTGTCATAAACACACTGCGTAGCAACATTTTAATGGAGCTCAGTAGATTCTGAGAACCCTTCGGCCCACGATGTTGTATCAAACTAATTAAGCTAATGACACCTATTCCCTTCTGCCTACACAAAGTCCATATCCCTCTATTCTCTGTATATTCATGTGCCTATCTAAGAGTTTCTTAAATGCCTCTATCACCCCTGGCAGTACATTTCTAGGTACCCACCAATCTGTGTAACAAAAATCTTGTCCTGCATGTATCCTTTAGACTTTCACCCCCTCACCTTAAATGTGTGCCCTCTAATCCAGACAGCACATTGGTAAACTTTTTCGGCACCTCCGCCTCCATGTACTTCCTATAATGGCGCAACCTGAATTGAATACAATACTCTAGATGTGACCCAACCAGAAGTTTATAAAGCTGCAACATAACTTCCTGACTCTTGAATGCAATGCTTTGACAATAAAGGCAAGCATGCTATATGCCTTCTTTTCCACCCTATCGACTTGTGCAGCAACTTTCAGGAAGCTATGGACTTGGACCCCAAAATCCCTCTGTACGTCAACGCTGTTCAGGGTCCCGCTGTTAACTGTGTACTTTTCCTTTATATTTGACCTCCCAAAGTGCAACACCTCACACTTGGCCAGATTAAACTCCATCTGCCATTTCTCTGCCACATCTACAACTGATATATTTCCCAATGTATCGTTTGGCAACCTTCTACAATATCCACATTGCCATCAACCTTTGTGTCATCTGCAAATTTACTAACCCACCCATCCATGTTTTCATCCAAGTCATTTATATACTGTATATCACAATCAGCAGAGGTACCAGTATGGAGGTCCTAGTCCCTGAGCAACACCACAAGTCATGGACCTCCAACCAGAATGAGACCCATTGACCACTACCCTCTGTTTTCTATGGGCAAACTAATTCTGAATCCAAGGGCCAAGTCACCATGGATTCCATGCATCTTAATCTTCTGGATGTGCTTACCAAGAGGGACCTTGTCAAATGCCTTACTAAAATCCATGTAGACAACATCCACTGCTCTACCTTCATCGGTCACCTTTGTCACCTCCTTGAAAAACTCAATCAAGTTAGTAAGACACGACCTGCCCTGCACGCACCCATGCTGACTGTCCCTAATTAGGCCATGCTTTTCCAAATGTTTTTAAATCATATCCCTAAGAATCCTCTCCAATAGCTTCTCTACCACTGACATAAGACTCATCAGTCTGTAATTTCCAGGATTATCACCTTTTCTCTTCTTGAACAAAGGAACAATATTAGCTACTCGCCAATACTCCAAGACCTCCCCCGTGGGTAAGAGGACACAAAGACCTTGATCAAGGCACCAGCAATCTCATCTCATGCCTCTCTCAATAACCTGGGCCATATCACATAGGCCCTGAGGACTTATTCATCTTACTGTTCTTCAAGAGACCCAACACCACCTCTCTTTCTTTATCTCAAAATGCCCTAGCTTATTATCATGCTCTATACTGATCTCAATATCTTCCATAAAGTACTCATTTAGGACCTTGCCCACATCCTTTGCATCCAAGCATATGTTCCCTCCTTTATCCTTGACTGGTCCTACCCTCTCCCTAAATTATCCTCTTGTTCTTGATGTATGTATAGAATGTATACCTTATTTTCCCAGTCCACCTAAGGCAACCCCAGCTTCATACCATTATAATAGCCCTTATTTAAATTGAAGACAATGGTTTGGGTCTTAAGGTTTTGGTCTTATAATGCATCTGGAATTCTACCATATTATGTCACTACTTCCTAAGGGCTTTTTGACCACAAGATATCTCGTTAATCCTTCTTCATTACTCATGACCAAATCTAAACTAACTGGTTTCTGAGGAGGTTCCGTAACATACTGTTCTAAGAAAAATCCCTGATGCACTCCACAAATTCTTCTTCTACAATACCCTTGCTAGTTTGGATTGTCCAATCAATATGTAGATTAAAATCTCCCATGACATTTGCAGTTCCCTTCAAACACATCCTAGATATTTCCTCATTTATGCTCTGCCCTATTGAGAGGTCATATTTTGGAGGTCTGTACATTACTTTCACCTTTCCCCTGCTGTGATTTCAACCCAAACCAATTCTACATTACTATCCACTACCTCAATATCATGACTCAGCACCACTTCGATATCTTCCCCGCTCCTCTTCCTTTTGGAACATCGTTTAACCTGGAATATCAAGCAGCTAGTCCTGATCATCCTGCAACCACAACTCCATAATATCTAGAGTTGAAGAAATAACAACAGTAGTTGGAAATTTATGACAAATATGTATTTTCATTCCTACCATTAAAATATTGCCAAATAGATTTTAAGAATTTGAGGTAGAAAAATAATGAGTAAATTAGGAAGGGTTTGGAAATCAAAATCACTTTGAGATGATTGCACATAGCTCAGTGCTGAAGGCAGTGGCAAAGTCCATCCCTTACATGAACCTCAGTTGTTGAGTTAAGTAAATATTCCAGAGATAAAAAAAAGTTTGAAGATATTATAACTCTTTTGCTACTGTTTTCTCAAGGCATTTTTACGTGAACAGTATTCATTGTTTTCTGATGCACAGTAAAATCTGTAAGATATCTGCAATTCTGGAGTTCATAGGAGAGAAAAAAACGTTTTCCACTGCACTCTTAATTTGACAACTGAAGTACTATAAAGTGGGAAATAAATTACGGAATATTTGATTTATTCTGGGCATGAAAAGTAATGATTTGTTTTCAGTATGGTGCATGGGAAAGTTATGTAAGTATTTGGGAGGGAAAGAAGTGGGATATAAAGATGGAGAAATGAAGTACTGTGGGAGAGAGCTTATATTGAGCATAAACATTAGCATAATACTCTGATGGAGATACAAGAGAGGTAGCAGATGCTAGAATCTAGAGCAAAAAACAAAGTTGCTGAGGGAACAGTGGGTCAAGCAGCATCTGTGGAGGTAAAGAGATGGTCAATGTTCTGGGTCAAACACTGTATGGGCTGGCATGGTTTTCTGAAGTCATGGGGTTGGAAGAAGCTGGTTAAGCCTCATTGATTTTGTTGCAAAGCATTCTGTGAATAATACTCACTGGAGACATGGTGACGAATAGGCTGACAACCAAAAAGACTATTTTGTTCTGGGCAGTGTCTCGAGTGTTGATGGAGCTCCTTCAAGCAAGTAAAGAGGATTCTTTCGTATTCCTGACTTGTGCCTTGAAGTTCATGGAAAGGCTTTTAGGTGTAAGAACATTCAAGCTCTGATCTGTTCTTGTAACCATGATATTTAAGTGGCTAAAGTTCTGGTTAATGGTAACACTAAGAATGTTGATGATCGTAGAATTTCCAAGCTACCAAGTGTAAGTGTTTTTACCAGATAGACTGCAATGGTTCAAGGCAGTTGTTCAGCACATCCTTCAAGGGCAATTGTAGATGCCCACATATTGTAAATGAATGAAAAAGAGATTGTAATGCCTTTGAATATGAAGGGGAGGTGGTTGGCTTATTTCTCACCAAACATTTTCAATGCATGGCACTTGGGTGGTGAGAAAGTTATCAACCACTGTTTAGACCAATCATGAGTATTCTCCAGATTTTCCTACATAGGCATTGATTGCTTCACCTTCCGAAACTCTGAAGAACAAGAGCAACAGATACATGGGAACACCATCACCTGTGGGTACCCTTCCAAGTTGCACACAATCTTGACTCAGAAATAAATTGCCTGTCCTTCTTCGTTGCTGGTTCTAAATCCTGGAAATTCCCACTCAACAGCACCATGGTAGTACCTTCACACAAGGACTATAACACCTTCTCAAGGGCTATTAGGGATGGACAACAAATGCTGGTCTTATCAGCAATGCTCAGATCCCCCAAAAAATGAGAAAGAAGTTGTAAGTGGAACTGAATATTCTTCAGCTTTCTATCAATATTTCTACATTAATAACATACCACTGTTCTTTAATGTCACATCTGTAGCAGTCCCTTATTAGAAGGAACTTCCCTTGATTCTAATGGAGAACAAGGAGGGGTGGAGTTGTTAATAGTCCCATATTTAATAGAATGATTTGCATTTCAATAGACAATTGGCTGGCCTTCACAATGTCAGTAAAGGATGTCCATTTTCCTATATATTTTTCCTGGCTTGGCCACCTAAACTACCAAGTTTGAGTTTCGGGCTGATTCCGAGCTAAATTATTAGCAGACACTGTTTGTTTCATGCGGCCTTCCGAGGTCCCAAACTCAAATTACATTGTGATGGGTGAGAGGGACCCGAATCGAAACAAGGCTGATTCTGGAAATGCTCGGCCGGTTAGGCAAGTCCGGGGAAAGAGAAACACAGTTAACGCTTCAGTTCCGACGAAAGGCCATTGATCTGAAGCGTTAACGCCCCCTTCTCTCTCCACAGACGCTGTCTCGTCTGCTTAACATCACCCCCCCCCCCTCCTCATGTTGA
>JARFYF010000074.1:95242022-95253959 GCA_030265395.1 Rhina ancylostomus
TTATTAATTAATTGGTTATATTTAAATGAACATTTTAACTCAATAAAATTACTGTCATAAATATTTATCTTAAATACAAACAGGCAGGTTATTAACACTGGATAAAGACACATGATTTGTATTTGGTTTCTTTGTCATCCTTCAGAGACCATAAAATGCCAATCTCTGACACTTCACATAAGTTCATTCCAACCCCTTTTTCTGAGCTTGACCTCATAGAGGACAAGAAATTTGCAGGTACTTGTGGTAAACTGTGCTGTGTATAGTACTAATGCTGTGTAATGATAAGCACAATTGATTGTTTCGATAATATTATGTGACCCATTCTTTATGTGACTCATTCTACAATTCTGTTATTTTGGTGAATTACAGTTTACTGTTATCACTTTATCCTTATGGTATATTCATTTTAAAGAGTTACAAAATACAGCATTGCACTTAAAAATAAATAAAATTAGTGAATTGATATTTGGATTTGTAAGTATTTATAATGTTGCCAGATCAGTGATCATCTATTTACAATAACTATTTTGAGATAGTATCTGTGTTTTAATGCATGCTTGAAGTGCTAGCAATTTGATATTGAGACCAAGTGTCCATTTTAAAGTCATGCTGGACCAGAATAACCTTGAGTTTATATTGAAAGTTATATTGGGTAAGTCGTATATTCCATGAAGTTGTTTGATTGCTCTTCTGTAAAATAAACTTGGTGGACAACGTCATGCATTGCATGAATTATAAAGGTTGTATTTGGCTATGTCTGTATTTAGATAACTAATCAACCATGGACTACAGGTATTCAGACAGAATGCTTATATAATTTTATCACCTGGCGAGTGTTGTGTATTTCACGATGCTGGAACATTGTTGTAAGATAAGATAAGGTAGATTTCTTTATTAGTCACATGTACATCGAAACACACAGTGAAATGCATCCTTTGAGTAGGGTGTTCTGGGGGCAGCTCACAAGTGTCACACACGTCCGACACCAACATAGCATGCCCACAACTTCCTAATCTGTATACCTTTGGAAAGTGGGAGGAAACCGGAGCACCTGGAGGAAACCCCCACAGACATGGGGAGAACATACAAACTTCTTACAGACAGTGGCTGGAATTGAACCTGGGTCGCTGGCACTGTAAAGCATTACACTAACCGTTACACTACATTCACTAGTTGTTTCTTAACTTATCACAGCTGTGCTTTGTAAATTTTATTAGCAAATTATCCCACTGTGCCTATTAGAAGTTAATAATTAGTGTTTACCTGTCCTTATTGGCTAGAAAATGGGCCAGAATTTTTAGGGAAATGGCAATTAAGTCCTGACAGAAATGCTGGGCTCTGTCCTGCCTGACTGCCACTTAGTTTGAGATTCTTGCTTGAATTACTCATCTTTCTTTCTCTGCTGTGCTCCACTGTTGGATTCCTCATGGATTCTAGCAATAAACGGCAAGACAGTGTCAGTTTCCCCAGCACTTACACTAGGGAATGTGCCATCTGAACAGCAACTCCATTCATTTGCATGGCGAAGAACATCTGTGAGGGAGCAAGGTAAGCATCTGAAAATTTATATATTTTTTAATTAAAATATTTAATTGAGCATTTTTAGTAGTTTGTTCTAAAATGTCCTTAAATGTTTTTAATTTTTAATGGGGCAGATTTTCTGCTGCCTCACAACTGGTGACTGCTGCTGAACCACACTGGCAAGACCCTAGGTACAGTCTTCCTCTGGAAGCATGGATTGCAGCTCTTCAGCATGGCTAAGGACAGCACAGGGGGAGTCTTGGCAGACACCCAGCTGGACTCAGAAAATGGCTTTGACATTGGCAAACCTTCAACAACATTCAGGGCCAGTTTAAAAAAATTATTAACATATTGCATTTAACTTTAAAACAATATAGTCATAGAATCATAGCATCATGCAGCAGGGAAACAGGCCCTTCAGCCCATCATGTTGACGCCAACCACTAAGCACCCATTTTATACAAATCCAGTCCCAACCCCAATTTTTTTCTCATTCTCCCCACATTCCCATATTAACCCTCTGAAAGAATAAAATCACTGAAACCAACAAATAAAGAATAAATAAATAGCTACTTAACTTTTTTCCCAGAAATTGATAACTACTTTTCATTTAATGGGCTATGCTTCTACTGTGTTTAACTAAGTGTAGGCTCAGCAGTCAGCCTTCCTAGCATCCTTGTTGGACTCCGTGAGGACACCAATATAGCACAAAAGCAGTCAACAGCCACAGGGTAGGAGATACCACTGCGGATTTAGAACCATGACAATGCTGGAAACTGTGATTTCAGTTTTCATTATTAGCATTGGTATTTGATTGCAAGTTCCAGGCTGATAACTTTTGAGTTCAGAATTATTCAAAACTTCTCATAGTTTTGACATCCAGCTATGCCAGGTCATAGTTTAATGGGCTGTTAAAGATTTTCTCGCTGTTTTATGGAAAGACTTCTTCTGCCTCCCCACATGACCCATCAAGCTCTGTTACCATTCAGGCCTTGTCGCTGAGGACTGAGCTGGCAATTAGCAGCAACTGGGCAGTGAAAATATGCATGAGGTAAGTTTTGACATCTTTTCTAGCACAGTACTGAATCCCTGCTGACTCACCACTTGCAGGAAATTCTAGCCCAACTGCATTTCCAATGGCAAGGCAGAGGGTTTCAAAGATCTTTTTACTCACTTTTTAATATTTCCAATGCAGATAGGGTCTGTCTTCAGGAGCTTCTATTATTAAGGAACACTTGGAAATAAATCTGTGGCTCTTGAAGACTGCTATAGAGAGAGTCTGTTTTATTGTTGCTGAGCAGGGAAGTAGCTGGCCAAATGCCTTTATCCATTTGTGATATCCAGATACCTACTATGCAAGAGAAGTATAAAATCTACTGAGCAAGAGGTTGCCGAGAAAAGATTTTCCTTGACCACTGTTTTTTGGTTGTCAATAATAGAATAGGTAACAAGTGACTATGAGGTGACTGCACCAGAAATAAAGGAATGCTTTTACTTCGGGTAAATGTTAATTTTGGAGTAATGTCTTAAGTCAAATTTTCCATCATGTTTTCCCAAATAAAGCTGATGCTAGGAATAGCATTACATCACTGGTGTCTAGCAAAGCTAGACTAAGCGAAACGTTTAGAACAATTTGTCGGTTATATTCATCAGGTGGCAAACTCTTAATTACAGGAATCTCACCAGGAGTCAGTTAAACAAATCTAAATTAAACTGATACCTTTGGTGGGCTCAGTGAGTCAGCTGGGTGAAGGCAAGCATTGTTGCAGTGAATTGGATTAGGAAGAAAAATATAGCTGCTAAATACTTCCTTGCACACCTCTGCCACATGTGTAAGTCAGTAGCTCACATGAAGTAAATGGATTGCACCTGAATCCACCAGCATGCCCAGGTTTGGATTGTTTCCCTCTTGTGTGCACCAGCTTTGTGTTGGAGCATCTCCAACAAAAAGAAAATAATTTCTGTAAAAATCACTAGTTGAGAAATGAATGCAATATCCAGCATTAGAAATGTCTTGCCCCATTGTGGGAAGAAGGTCTTCCAGATCTAATGATGAGGTGAGTATGATTTTTCTCCAACAAGTACAATTCCTTCTGTACTGTAGTCATCTGGTATCAACACAATGATGATGCAGTGTTACAAAAAACAAATGAACTGACCAGAAAAGGAAAGATGAAAGCCTGCAACACTAGTAAATACTTGTGTGGAATTCCAATTAGTATTATCAGACCATTGTGTCTGTGCATATTTCACCTTGTCTCCATGTATGCCCACAAAGTTGTATTCCATACTCTCCAAATTTCCTCCTGTCCACGATCACCACACCACCCTTAATAGAAGCCTGGACCTTGCAGACTTCTGTGTTCCCAGTGAGGTAAGGAGAACTGTGACATATTAGGGTGGTTGAGATCTAGAACACACTACCTGGGGGGTGGTGGAAGCAGGCATTCTCAGAATATTTAAGAAATTTATTAAGAAGAGTTCTTGAAGTGCCATGGCATAGAATGCTATAGACCGAGTGCTGGAAAATGGGATGAGCACAGGTAGGTACTTGGTGGCTGGCACTGGAGCAGTTTCCATGCTGTATGATTTTATGACAGAGAAAATCTAATTGCACCAGTGGCAAACAAGGGTGCTTCTCCTTTTGCAGTGGATGACAAGTAACAAAAGGATTTTCAGCAGACAGACCTTCCCTCCTTTGATCCTTTATGAGGACGAGGTTGTCCAAATCTAGTGATAGGAAGCAATAGCAATAGATAAAGAAACAGTGGGCTTGATCCATTTCACTGTTTGTGTAACACTTATGCTTTTATACGCATTACTCTTTCATCACTGACATTAACACTATCATTGAGCAGTGGCTTCATACCAATTCTTAAAGGAATGTTGCATGACTATTCATTTCTTCCTCTGACTACACAGAGGCAAAAGCTCCTGTGCCAGGCACTCAGAAATATGTTTGACTAGAATCGCACTTAGCAAGTTCATTTATTTCATCAAGAATAATTAAAATTCCAGTCAATACATGGGATGATTCACGTGAAAAACAGAAAGCAGTTGCCAAATCAGGAAGATCATCTTCATACACATCAAATGAAAGTAAGTATCTAACCTCTCGGGTTTAGCTTTTGAATTATTGCAGATGCTGGTGGATGTACCAAAGATCCTGAGACATCAAATGACTAATGCAAAGGATTCTATAGTTATGTGAAAGAGGTTTTCATCTGGAAATGTGTTCCAGTATCATCTCTAGCACAACCCCTGACAACAGTGGCTATTATGCCAATCTATTTATCTGCCTTGAATACTCAGGCCATGATTGTACATTTCATTGGTGCTGCAGCAATTTCATTGTAGTAATGCAGTCGCCTCATTACTGACAGACAGTTAAGTTCGCCAGACAGTGACACAGAGCCAGTGAGATCAAGAATGCACTGCCTGATGGGATGGTGGAAGCAGGCACTCTCGCAATATTTAAGAAATATTTTGAAGTGTATTTGAAGAGACATGGCAGAGAAGGCTCCAGGTCAAGTGCTGGAAAATGAGATTAGCATAGGTAGGTACTTGGTGGCCGGTTTTAATGAGATCTACTTATTACTGACAGACAGGTAAGTTGATACAATGAATGGTAGATGTGTGCAGCACTTGCCAAGGGGTTGGTAATATTATTGTCTTTTCCAATAAGCAATCATCCACACAGCCTTTCGTTGGCCCGTCTTTCAATGTTTTCGGGTTATGGATAGTAGTTAGCAAGATCGCCCTACAGCTGAAGAAGTACAGAAGCTCATCATATTCTGTCTGAATAACTTCTCCATTTTAAACAGTGACTTTCTCACCTCAGAATATGTCTGATTCATTAGGTCCATAATGGATAAATATGACCACACAATAGATTCCTTCCAAGAAACTTAGGGAATGGTGCCTGTGATAATTTCAATATTGGTTGCAGTCACATGTGATTGGCAAAAGATTCCTCCAAGCACCACAACATTATTGTGAGCTCCCACTGCCTGCACTTGATCCCATTTTCTTTCACCTCCTTGCCAGGACTTAATTGAGACAGGCAACTAACATTGGCTTGTCCTCAGTACCTCTATGAGGCATTAGAGCCAATTTAGTATTATTTTCAGGCCTTGAATCATGTCTACAGTGCAGTCACGTGCAAGAATGGACCATAATGAAATTAATCCTCTTTTATTCCATGTAATATATCTTTAGTGTCACCTATCTAGTTTGAAGCAATTTAATGAGTACTAGATAGCAGCATTTTACTTGAATATAAATAGAAAATCATACAAAAGCTATTGTTTGTTTAAATTTAATAAAGCTGTTATCACCAGAGATAATTTACAATCAACCAAAGAAAGAAATTACTTGTAAGTAACTGGAAACCAAAAATTTGCAGATTATGGAAATCTGAAATAAGTTTTTGGAGATTACTCAGCAGTCAGGCATCTCTGTGGAGAGAGAAACAGAGTTAACATTCCAGGTCAATGACACTTCATCAAAAGTTTGAATTGTCAATTTAAACTCGCAACAAAAGCAACTTGTGTCTTAGTCATGCAGTCTTGTTTCGGAAATGTCGCTCAACAGTTGTTTGTTCTGCTGCATGTTTGTGTACAATGTATTCGGCTAGCAATATGTTGTGTTTTGGTTGAAACCATAGGCAGTACTTCATGTATCTCATTGCTTTTAAGGACTTTGTATGTCTGAATGACATTGACTGGCCAGTACAAGAACACAATAGGAGCAGGTGTAGGCCACCTGGCCCCTCAAGCCTACCCAGCCATTCATAATGATAATGACTGATCTATGCTGGCCTCAACATCTCTTCTGGTCAGTTCCCCATAATCATCAAATCCTTGATCTTTCAAATACTTATCTATTTCCACTTTAGTTACATCTAATGATATGTCCTTTACCACCCTCCTGGTCAAGAGAATTCCAGAGATTTAGTACCCTTTAAGAGAAGAAATTTTCAATCCACCTTGGTCTTAAATGACTTATCCCTTATTTTGTAGCTACGTCCCCTTGTTTGTGACTCTCCCAAGAGTGAAAATGTCTCAAAATCTACCCTGTTAAGCCCTTTTAGGATCTTACACGGTCACCTTCATCCTTCCAAAGAATACAGATCCATACTGCCTCACTGCTCTTGGTAGAACAACCCTCTCATCCCAAGAATTAGTCTGGTGAATCTCCTTCGGACTAACTGAATAGTTGTGCAAACTCAACAGGCCAGCTGGTCTACCCCTGCTCCTATTTCCTATGTTCTTATGCACCTCCAATGCTACTATATCCTTGCTTAGATAATGACAAAACCTCTGCACAGTATTCCAGGTGTGGCCTCACCAATACTCTGCACAATTGTGACAATGTCTTCATATTCTTAAACTTTAACCGCTTTGTAATAAAGACCAAAATGCCATTCTTAACTACTTGTTGGACCTGCTTGCTATCTTTTTGTGATTCATGTGCTCTGACACCTAAATCCCTCTGAACTGCACTCATTTGCAGTTTTACTCCTTTTAGATAATAATATATCTTTTGATTCCTCTTACTAAACTGTATGACCTCACACTTCCCTACATTAAAGTCCATTAGCCAGGTTTTTGCCCAGTCAATCTATCTATCCCATTGCAGAATCATATCACAACATGCCTTTCCACCTATTTTCATTTCATATATGAAATAACTTCTGTAGCTCTTATATTCTGGAGACTGTGCTTATGCAAGTGTATGGTGAATGTCCAGAAAAGGTATATTATTGGTATTTGCATAATTCTGATAAAAAACACTGTTTTTGTTTGGTTTCTTTGTTGTCCCTTGCAGACCGTAAGCTGACAAACTCTGACACTTATGCATTCAGTACAGCCCCTATATCTGAACGTGGTAACATAGAAGACCAAGAAGTTAAAGGTATTTATGTTCAACTGTGATGCAGTGTCAATTTTGCCATTTGACATAGTATAGAAAATATTAATATATATCACTTAATATTTGTGCAATATCTTTTCATGTTTAGTATAGTCTATTTTGTATTAAAATGAAATCTCAAAGTAGATAGCTTATAGATGGTTAGAAAGTGACACACAAAAATCTTTCTTGATTATATAAAAAGTTGATACAGAAAATTTATCTCTTTAAAATAATCAGCAGCCATTATCTAAGCAAACTAGAGAAAGTATTTGCTGTGTAATGTTAAAGCACAACTTAAATAATGCTTTCTCACCACATACTGTGTTGTAAATATATCACATTTAGTACATTCTTGTTTATATTTATGCAATTAAATTGAATGGTCAATACATGAGAAATTCCTGGATCCCAAAATGGTGGCTTAAGTGTGATTTAAAATTAAACTTTTTTCTGTTGAAACTGGACGGTACTAACTTCATTAGAAACCTCAGGGTCAGACCATTTACCTAATAATGGTGTTGGATACAGACTTAAAATCCAGTAAAGCTCAGGGAGGAGGAAAGTAAGCATGCAACGTACTTGTGTAAAGTTATCCCTCCAGTAAGTGAACTGATCAGGCTCATGGAAAATGAACTTAAAAGACTGGTGAAAGAGAAAAGACAAAACAACTTCTCAAATGCTGATTTGGAAGTATTGCTGCACCACATTAGAGAAACAAAAGAGATATAGTAGTTGAAATATAAAGGGAGAATGCAGTACATGTTGCAGCATGGACTGCAGTAGGCAGTGGTGTGTATGAGAGATTTTCAGGGATCCCAAATAACGTTGATCATTTAATGTCCTTGCTATGTCAAACCAAAAGACTCATTTCCTTAACAGATGGGGAAAAAAGTAAATTGTCAATAAGTTCCCTTTGGAATACTTCAGACATATTTTCATTTTCTCTTAGCGCCGTGTTATGGTACACATTCTATAATGACATGCTAGCACATTGAAGTCTCAGAACATGTGTTGGGCCCTAGTGAGGTGGCATTATTTAAGTTTTACTTTAAAATTACACAAGCAAGTACTTTCTCTAGTCTGTCTAGATAATGATTGCTGATTATCTTAGATATATTCTGCTGCCTTAAACCTATTATCAATATTATCCATTCTACAAATCATCCTTACTGTGACAATGAGATCTGGAATTTGTATCAAGAGAATGGTATAAGAATTTGTCCTGAAGGATAAGCCTACATACAGGGCCAGTGACATGATGAGATCTGTCTTTTAACTGCACACGATAAAGAAAACAAAGGTGGTGATAGGCTTCAACTGTGGTCTGTCATCATGCAGTGTAGATAGAATCATGGAGTCAGAGAGAGGTAAGTAAAAACCAGGTCCTTCAGCCCATCAGGTCTGCACCGACCATCTACAACCCATGTGGTTGGCCACAGATATGGGCATACACAGGTCAATAGAGATGATTATTATAGTGCAAGATCCTGAAGTTTTTCTGCATCTGGCTGCTTTGGTAATCAAACCCATTCCATCATTCATCCTTAGCTTTAGCATTCTAATTGAATAGGCAAAGGTAGTGTTCGTAATGAGATATAGCATATTGAAAATGTGAAATAACAATTTGATATAATTACATGCAAACTTAATACATATTAATAGCTGGCTGAAGAACAAGTCCATGAAGAGAAAGATGCTGGTAGAGAATGAGAAATTCTCTACCTCAATGTGCAGCAAACTAATGAGATAGTGGTGGAATTCTCTATCCTGCTCTTCCCCAATGTAAAAGAGGATTTCAGTTTATTGTATAGTAGCCTAGAAAGTATAACAACCTTCCTCTCTTTGTGAGATCCAGACACATCAGTCAATTCCAAGTGAGGCCTTGAATGATGGAATGTAATCCTTGAGGAACTGTCTGAAAGGCCAAAGTTTACTGGTTTGCAAAGTATCAGGGAGGCACGTTGGAGGGACTGAAGTGCTTTAATTTGACTTTCCGGTATTTGGGCATCCATGTTTCATTGAAACTCATTCTACCACTGGAAATTCTCTTCCCATTTCTAACACAGCTAGTTTGCATGCCTTGAAACTGTCTCCAATACCACAGAAGGGCACTTCGCTAGGTCCCAGCTGAACCTTCACCTTTGAAGGATCAGACTGACTAAATGCCGATGGAAAGAAGGCCATCCTTTGTCCTGGATTTGAGGCTTTGAAGTGCCACTTCACCCCAAGAGGTTCACATTATTTTGCAGTACTCATTTATATGTGAGGCTGTCAAGTTGCACATACAAGTCTATCAGCAAAAGATGTGGACAGATTCACATGATCACAAGACCATGAGGATAGAATTGGATAATGTTTTGTAATTGTTGTCTTTCTTCTTAGATGGTCCTTCAGGATTGAGGGTAACCTCCTTCAGCGCTGTGGGTTCTGGGGTGGCTGATGAACCTAGTGTGGGACCAGTGGATTCTACCATAGTTAGTTAGGAAGTATATAAGTAGTGGGTCAGGGATCCCTGCTGCCTGGTGGACAAGGAACTTTGTACTGGTTTTAATGTCTTTATCCTCAAACAAATTTTTTCTCAGGTAGCCAAAGTCTGTGCTGATGCACTGAAGGCATCATTGATGTCTGCTTTCGTTGAGACTGGCTCTCAAGATATGGGAAGTGAGCGAGCCCTTGAGTGTTTGGGATGTAGAAGGCTTTGACTGCGCTGAAGAATCTTCACATGTTGTGGTTATCAGACACTGGCTGAATGTGCTGCTCTTGTTCCACCCTCTACCTGTTCTTTAGGTCTTGGGGTTCCTCTTGGGCCTCAGCCTGCACATGACTATAGATCAGTTTCTATTCCCTTGATGTGTGGTGGAATTACATTTGCTGGTCATTCTCATCAAATCAGTTCTCATGCTTTCTGGTAGAGAAGCTATGGGTTTCTTCATGTATGCAGTCAGGGCAGTCCAGATGCTGTGGACACTTCATGGCTCCTGTTGGTTGGAAGTTGACAAGTTATCTCTGAGTGGCTGTCTGAGTAGCTTTCCTGATTCCTCTTCTCAATCATTTCTTATCAGAAGGTTATGTCCTTCCTGACCCTGGCCCCAAAGTTGTCCAAAGGATCAGTTTGTTTCCCTCTTGAAATATTATGCCAGTAGTCATTTCATGTAAAGGACTATTCAGTGTTTGATTCTCTTGGTTGTCTCCATGCACTGTTGTTGAGATTTTGGATTAAGATCTTATCATTAGCTATAAAGGGAAAGAATTTTATTGGAGGAAGAAAGGCTTGTAGTGAAGATACATCTTTGGTG
The DNA here is from genome assembly GCA_030265395.1 of Rhina ancylostomus. Classification (NCBI taxonomy): domain Eukaryota; kingdom Metazoa; phylum Chordata; class Chondrichthyes; order Rhinopristiformes; family Rhinidae; genus Rhina; species Rhina ancylostomus. The sequence goes on from JARFYF010000074.1 coordinate 95,252,759, forward strand.
GGCTTCAAGCAACAGTTCATCTCTGACCTATCACCAGGTAATGCAGTACTTAGCTGCATTCTTCATTAACTGAGTTTTCTGAATTTGATTGAGTTGACATCACAGTGATCCAGTTGGTAGACCTGCTGCCACACAGCTCCAGCAAAATGGGTTTGATCCTGACATCCTGTGCTGTCTATGTGGAATTTGCATGTTCCCCCCATCACAGCATAGGTTTTCATCTGGTGCTCTGGTTTACTCCAGCATCCCAAAGATGTGAAGATGGGTCGATTAATTAACCACTGTTAGCTACTCCCAATGTAGCTGGGTGGCAGGAAAGTGAGGAGAGTTGATGGGCATGTGAAAGGTTACAAGTTACTGGGAAATAATTGAGGAAGGGACTGATAGGATTGTTTTAGAGCTGAGTGGACTCCTATGTTATAAGGAAATATGAAGTCATCAGAACAATTGCAACTTTGTTGTCTTCAAGATTATAAAGCATGCAATTCTAAATACATTATTATGTGGATATTTGTTACAGACCAGATTTTGATCCATTAATTTATAACTTGACAAAAAAAGAACATTACAGTACAGAGAAGGCAAGTTATGAAAATGACATCAATTTGGTAAAGATACAAAGGATTCTGTTTGTTTCTTCTAGCCCTTAAACCAACAAATTCTGAAACTTCTCACGTGTTCAGTTCAACTCCAAAATCTGAACTTGATTATAAAGAAGATAAGGAGATCACAGGTAATTGATTGCCTATAGTAGGAGTCACTGCTGGCATGTCTTGTTCTGAACAATACACTCAGTTCATTTGCACAACGTGCATACAAATGTATTACATATTTGTAAGAAATGCAACTACGTTTACTAATCATTATTTTCATGCTTGAAGTTTTGATCATTGCTAGAGCATAGCAATCACAACCATTACAGTTAAAGTGAACAAACATATTATTTTATTGTAAATATTTGACTCAAATCAAATTTAGCTAGACCAGAGATTCTTTGCAGCAGTTGATGCTTGAAAAATAGTATTTGTATCACTAAAAGACATAGTGAAAGTGATATCTTGTTTTGTCTTAGATAGTTCCTCCAGCTTTATTAGTTTAGATAGATTTATAAAGCTATGGTGTGGTGATGCCTTTTGCACGGAGTATTTTTCATATATTATTGTGAACTTTAGTTAATTTATAACATATTTCAAATCTCATG
>JARFYF010000074.1:95307235-95318761 GCA_030265395.1 Rhina ancylostomus
TATTGTGTGTGTATATATATATATATATATATATATATATATATATATATATATGACTTGAATGAAAATGCAGATGGGTGGGTTAGTAAATTCGCAGATGATCCAAAGATTGGTGGCATTGTGGATAGTGTAGAAGATTGCCAAAGGATATAGCAGGATGTAGATCAGTTGCAGATATGGGTGAAGAAATAGTAGATGGAGTTTAATCCAGCCAAGTGTGAGGTGTTGCACTTTGGGAGATCAAATGTAAAGGGATAGTACACAACTGATGGCAGGACCCTTAACAACATTGATTTACAGAGGGATTTTGGGGTCCAAGTCCATTGCTCCCTGAAAGTGGATGCATAAGTTGATAGGGTGGTAAGGTGGTGTATGGGATGCTTGCCTTTATTAGTTGAGGCATTGAATTCAAGAGTCAGGAAGTTATGTTGCAGCTTTATCAAACTCTGGTTAGGCCACCTCTGGAGTGTTATATTCAATTCTGGTTGCCCCATTATAGGAAGGTTTGGAGAGGGTGCAGAGGTTTACTAGGATGCTGCCTGGATTACAGAGCATGTGCTATAAGGAGAGGTTGGACAAACATATCGTTTTCTCTAGAGCAGCAAGGGCTGAGGGGAAACCTGATAGAAGTTTATAAGATTATGAGAGGTATAGATAGCATAGACAGCTGGTATCTTTTTCCCACGGTCGAAATGTCTAATACCAGAGGGCATGCATTTAAGATGAAGTGGTAAGTTTAAGGGAGATGTACAGGGCAAGTTTTGCTTTCACAGTGGTGGGTGCCTGGAATACACTGCCAGGGGAGGTAGTAGAGGCAAATAAGATAGAGGCATTTAAAAGGCTCTTAGATAGGCACATGAATATGCAGAGAATGGAGGGATATGGACCTTGTGTCAGCAGAAGGAATTAGTTTAGTTAGGCACTTAATTACTAGTCTAATTAGTTTGGCAGAACATCGTGGGCTGAAGGGCCTGTTCCTGTGCTGCACTGTTCAATGTTCTATATTCATTCCTATAATTATTTCTATCAATTTTATCACCACCTAACCTCCTATTATTGGAGGAAATTAAAATCTGGATTATAAAATGTGCTCTCAGAATTAATCCTTTTAGCCCAGGTAAGATTTTGACAAATCAGTGCTTTAGTCCACTTCCTCCCCCACCCGAAGTCAACATATCTAATCTAAGTTAATGTGCATTGTGTAGCACTGAATGCAGTATTTCAGATGGGTTGTAACCAGAGTTCTAAAGAGTTATAATTCCTTTCTGCTCCAGTCCTACTGAGATACAGACCACCATTCTATTACTATTTTGAGTTATTTTTGTACCACTGGTTTTTAGTGATAGCAATACTGCATAGTTGAATCATATTGCAAATGGAATATAGACACACAGATAATGTGTCTTCGGGAACGACAAGAAGAGGTGTGGTGAAAGAGGAAGGGGGAATCTATCTTGAGGAATTTGGATAAAGTGCAGTCAAACTAAAACCATCTGTAATACTGTTATATTTTCCTTCCACAATAAAAGTGTTCAACCATAAGTATTTTTTTCAACTGTTTCCCAGCAGTGGAATTTATTTTGAAGTTATTAGCTAAACAATGGAACACTGGCAGAAAATAAAGAAGGAGCATCCTTAACTAAGGGTTTTTGCTCCAACATTTATGAATGTTTTACTGTGAAAGTTCTAAAGTACCACAGATAATATTTCAGTGTGGGCTGCATTTATTTTTAATTCTGTCTACATCATTTCTGAATTGTTTCTGGTTCTATGTCTGCTGGCAACGCTCCAGTAGTTCATCCAATTGACCTTTAGCAAAGTGTATGAACAGCAACTAAACTAATATTTATTTAGTTGAAGGGCCCTGACCTGAAATGTTGACTGCCTGCTTTTCTCCACTGATGCTGCCTAGCCTGCTGAGTTCCTCCAGCATCATCGTGTTTTTTCATCTAGATTCCAGCAACTCCAGTCCTTCGTTTCTCTGATATTTATTTAGCACCTTTAACATAGCAAATCATAAAAGCATATTCAAAGAAAAATTAGCAATGATGCAAGGACATGAAGGGACTTGAGGAGGATGTGAAAGGGAGGATTTATGAAGTGTCCATATTCCACCAAATTGGGCTGGAAAGATATCCATGATGGTTTCACTGTTAACCTGCAGACAAATGCACTCAAGGTCCAAAGACGTCATTTGAACAAAGTCTGCATATTTAAATTCAGCCCTGCTGCCTTCTGGAGTGTAAACAAATGCTACAGGAAGGTATTGGGATTAAAAAAAGGTTTTCTGCCCCATTTTAACAGCTGGCTTAGTGGATTCTAAGAGGCATCTAATCTTAAAATTGAGCCCCATACTTGCACTATGTTTATTCTCCACAAAACATGCCATCACATGTTTAAAGCGCAATATCATTAGAATTTTCAGCTAACTAGCTACAAACATCCAGTATGTAGTTGGAAAGTATGCAGTTTCCTAAAGGAGATCTGAGATTGTTAAGAATTTTTTAAAATAATATAATTTCAAAGACTCATTGTCTGAGTTGATTTTTTTTTGCAGTGGTGCTTTAATAGGAATGACGCTTGACCTCTTTTTTTTCCTTCTCCATTTCATTTTTTTTTACAGCACAATTCATGGGATCACAGTCAAGTGTGTTTTGCACTCATGCCAAGATGCTATTAAAAGTAACATTCATCAACCACGTAGTTAAGTAACATCCAAATCTAACTAGAACCTGAAATGATAAACTGTTGATCAAAAAAAAAGACATTTGCTAACTAATCAGAAAATGTGTTATAGTGCTATGTTAAACGTCAGAGACTAAACCTCACTGTGCCCATTTTACAGATATAAATTATGAAAAAGAAAATAGAATTGGACTTTTATGAAAAAAAGCCTGATTGTACAATTAAAATGTGAAATTGCCATTTCTATTGAGTGCTATTTAGGAATTCTGAATGTCCTTAAATCCAGCAAATGAATTTGAATAGCTATTTCAGACAGATAAAATCAGAGAAAGCTGTTGGATAATTAATGATGGCTGCAGAGGTTTGCTGTTCTTGAGCACTAATCACACATACTTGCCAAATGCTTGATGCAACGAGTTCCACGTGCAAACACAAGCAGCAATGTTATTTTCAATCTTTGCTTAATTCCACAATCAGTCTCCTGACCCCTGTAGTCACTACTTGGATTTCTCTGATTGCCACTGCACACGGTATTGAGAATATGAATAAGACCATAATATCTCTCTCAGTATACATTGAAAATCAGAACAGCACGAGGTAGGAGAGCTGGAGCATCAGTGTGGAGGGGACTTTAGAGTAAGGTTCAGTATGGGTGGACATAGATGAAGGCCAAATATTGGTGGAGAAAAACAAAAAATCAAAAAAACTTTTTTTATAGAAATCCTGACACCAACTTTGCACCTAAGTAGTCATTTGAATTTATATCATAATATTTCAGTAAGCAAACTTTAAGGGCACTAGTCTAACAATTTTAAAATGAAGCTCTCCCAATTAACATGCTTTACAGATTTCAGCAAACACTGGCTCTTCAAACTATTCTGTCTTCAGAATCAATACAAAATAACAAATTAGTCAGTGTTTGCTAATTTATTCTTTTAAATTGTTTCTACCTTTGAGATTGTTTTACACATATTGTAAAATTTCATATTCTAACATTATTTTTCAATGTTAATTTCCTTTCCCCTCCCCTCTTATAGCGGACCCCAGCGTAAGTGAATACATACCAGGTAAATACAACAGCTCTATTTAGAATGTATTTCCTTGATGAAACAGTGGAAGATGAAAATTAATGGCATTGTAATATGTTAATGTTGTGTTCAGCTGAAGGGTGGAGCCAAGGATATGCATGCATTATTTTAGTTTAGTTTAATGTAGTTAGTAAGACTAAATCTTAATGCCCCAGAGCCCATTATAGAAAGTCTGATATATGTATTACAGTTAATCTTTATAATCCAATAATTTTGATACATTACATTCAATACAGCAATAATCAAACTCTGTTACTTGTGTCTCTTGTACTCAGCTATTGACAGTTGTAACACAAATATTAATAATATGATCATCATCTTTGGTGCAACTGAAATAATTTGGGGATTTTGAAGAGATCTCAATGAAAAAATGATTAGTAGTTTATTTTTAAATTTGTTTTCTCCTCAGTCTCTATAAATTGCTACCTTTTAAATTTTTCTCAGCATTTCTTTGTGATGATGGCAGCCACAGCCATAAAGACAGGATTACAATAACTGACCTAAACAAATAGTTCCCTAATTACATGGTTTCTAAAGTTTTAATCACGGGGTTTTATTTCCACAATCTAGTCTTTTTTCCCTTAGAACCATAAATCCAGTCTTGTCCATAATTTACAGATTGGTAAGAATGATCAGATTGAGGTTGGTGCAAAGGGGAACTGCCTGAGACGAGTCAATGGGATGCAGAAAGCAGAGGTTGAATAGAGTCTGCAATACAGAGAAGAGAAAAACTGAAATAAAGTAGGGTGGGGTGGGGTGGGGGTGAGGGGAAAGGGAAAGGTGGCCGGCAGTGCTTAAGTCTTGGAAATAAAAAGCAATAAATAATGGGCACAGATAGCCTTTATAGAAACATGGCTTAAAGATAGGCAGGAAAGGCAGCTCAACATTCATGGGTTTCAAGTGAGATCAAGAAGGGCTGGTGGGGGAGCAATGAGGCTGAAGTTGTGAGAAGGGATAAAATGCTGGAGCGATCAACAAATTAGGTCAAGTGGGTTGAACTGAGGAACATTTTATAAAACAGTATCATTTATGGTAGCATCTTGTTGGCCCCCATCGGTCAGAGGGAGATAGGAGAGCTGATATGTAGGCAAGTTTCTGAGAAGTGTAAAGAAAAGGACAGTAAAATTAGGGGTTTAGGGGCTTCGTTTACCCCAACCTAAATTAGGGTTGTGGCTGAATGAAGGGTATAGAAGGGGCACAATCCCTGAAATGAATTCATGAGAACTTAGCAACCATTAAAAGATATAGGAAAGTTCAGACTACGTATATTCCCAGTAAAAGGGAGATTTCCATATTTAGATTTTTGTGGATATTTAGGAATTCACAGGTAGGACAAGGTAAAAAAGGGAAGCTTATGACAAATACTGAGAGATTTCAAAGGGATCCATGTGGGTTCATGAACTTATGAATTAGGAGCAGGAGTAGGCCGCTTGATTTCTCAAACCTAATCTGCCATTTAGTAAGATCAGGGCTTTTCAGGGGCCATTTTAAATAGAGGCCTCTGATTTTTAAAGTGACCCTAGTTCTAGATTGATTCATCGTAAGACATTCTCTCTACCTTGCCCAAACCCCAAGGGTCTTGTACGTTACAATCAAGTTGCTTCTCATTCTTTTAAAAACCCTGGCAGATGGTAGTGTAGCAACTAAATTACTGGACCAGTAATCCAAAGGTCTAATTTCAAAACCCACCATCCATATTTAAGTTCATTTCACAATCTCAAATTTAAAAGTCATTCAAAACAAAGACCACACAACTGCATTGTTGTCAAACCCACGTGGTTTATTAACTCCCTTCCGGGCAGGAAGTCTGCCGGCCTTACCCAGACTTTTGTTTAAAATGATCACTGGACCAAGTGACTACAGGACACTTGTCTATGTAGGTGGTGGGAAAGTTACTGAAACATTCTGTGGGGCAGCACAAATCATAATTTAACAAGGGAAAGCTTGATCAAAGATAGTCAGCCTGGATTTGTAATGGGAAGGGCCACATTAGACTAAATGGATGGATTTTTTTGTTAAGGAGGAACATGACAGTTGAGGGTGGAGGATTTTTGCAAGGCCACCACTTAATCCCATCCCTAAATGCCCTTGATGACTTAAACCCTATGCTGTTGGTGAATGGAATATTGAACATTCACTAACATTCTTGTCTGTCTTATTTTAAAACTTATTAGAAACTAACGTTAAAGGACAGAGTGTTCTGAATAAAGTTTTCGTTGTTTGAAGAGGAACTGTACAGTGGTGGTTATGTTACTGGTCTGAATCTAGAGGCACAAGTTCCAACCTCGGCAAATGGGGAGTTTAAAGTATAATTAAATAAATCTTAGAATGTCAGCTTAACGGGCCCTCAGCTGGTTTAACAGTTTTGACAGCATCATTAAATAATTTCAATTGTAATGTGGGGAAGGAGAGACGGGAAAAAGAACAATAAGAGAATGGTGGATTCTGTGAGGGTAAAATTTCTATATATTTATACACCTTGGCACAGGCACATGAAGTAATATTGATAGAGGCTGCAAGAATGTCGTAGCAAGCCACAGTGGAAGGAGATTGTTTAGGGATGATTAGTAGTTATGTAGGAGAAAACAGAGACATAACTGATCAGTTTATTGTGGAGGATAGAGCCAGAGCATGTCCTGTTAGTGGTTGTGCAAATGGGCACAGGTTCTGGCAAGTGATTATTATTCCACGTACTGAACTGATTCAGCTTAAATTTGAAAGAGATCAGTACAATTTTTACTCTGATTTGTTTTCCCTTTATTTAATAGGGAAAGATGCAATCTGGACTCAGTACAGCTTCAAGTTTGATTCGTATTCAGAATGTCAAGGCAAGCGATTTGTTAAACGAACCCGTTACAGGAAATTTGTCGGCATTGTTCTGTGTAACTCCCTGAGATACAAGATTTATCTCAGTAATTCCCTCTCAGGTATGATCTATTTTCTAGATATTGTTTTTAATGCAAAGAGAAAAATATGCACCCTACACATCTTAGCAGCAGTGTAGTTAGTTGTTGGAATACTGGTGGGAAAAAGTTGCCGTGTTTGAATCTACAAGAAATTTGAAACATCGGCATGTTAATTCAGCAGTTTCAGATTAAATTGGTTACTACAGTTCTACCACCATGCCAAGATGCAATTTTATTTTAATATTTCCTGTATCACCTCCTCAGCTGTGAAAATGTATATTTTAAATGGATTTTAGGCAAATAACTGATTTATCTGCTAGCCAGAAGATAATTCAGATTGAGGATATATTCATTGCAGAAGAAATAGAAAATTAATAATTTAAGTGAATATAAAGAGCAGAACAAAACCAAATTAAATCAAATTTGATTTATAAATCAAAATCAAATTTAGTGATATGATCTATATTCTTAAGCCCGACATCTCACCATTCATCTGGCCGTCCCGAGGCCAGCCTTCAGAGGCAGCCTCTCCATATGGAGCTGTGGGATGATTTATTGCTGGGGAAATATCAGCAGAAGGCATGGATTCATGCCAGATACCCAGCACTACATTTTGCAGCCTGAGCTTATTTCTTGTTTTAAAGTACAAACGAGTATTTGTGAGTGTTCAGAATGGCAAACCAAGAGCATTGTAACAAATCAACACTCTGAGGGACAGCACAAGGCAGTTATCAGTGCATTTCTCTATCTTGGATAATTGTGATCGTCCCTCCCCACCATCAATAGTATCTGCAGGAAGTGCTGCCTCAAGAAGGCAACATTGATCATCAAAGATCCCCACCCTCTGGGCCATGCCATCTTTTCGTGGCAACCATCGGGCAGGAGATACAGAGGCCTGAAGTCCCACACTATCGGGTTCAAGAGCAGCTACTTCTCTCCAACCATTTGGTTCTTGAACCAACCAGCAAAACTCTAATCACTGCAGTTTAGCCACACTTTGATCACTTTACATTAAAAAGGACTTTTTTTGTTCTAATTGTATTCTTTCTTATAAAAATTATGTTTAGTTTATGTTTTTCTTGTAAACGATGCTATGTGCCTGTGATGCTGCTGCAAGTAAGTTTTTCATTGCACCTGTGCATACGTGTACTTGTGCATATGACAATAAACTCGACTTTGACTTTAAATGTCATGCGATCAATAAACCATAATCAAGCATCTCAAACCATCGATCCATACATTGAAACTGTAGGAGAGAATAAATGGATGTGGCAGAGATAGTGAATATTTAGTTTTAGCACATTAAGATGATTCAAATCCCACTATGACAGTGTTGTCACCATTTTTGGCAATTTCAAGATTCACGGCTATGCAGCAGAACACTGGGAGACCATCATGGAGGTACCAAAAATCACCAGTGAAGTTTCATGTTTAAAAGTAGATCGGTGTTGTCACCACTAATTAAAGATTTACAAGCACCAAATATTCTACTTGTTCAGTCAATTATGGTATAGTTCCTTGACAATCACAAGAGTGCACCACTATTTTCAGATCATATTGTCAGATGTGCCCAAATAAAAAGTAAAACTGTAACTTGGCATGAGAGTAAGAGTTTTAAGTCACCTTTTTGTTGTAAATTCTGTATGTAAAAACTTTATCCCCTTTTAATAACCATTCTCAGATTAGCCTGTTGAACAGTTCAACAAGATTATTGCAACTGTCAAGCAACTTATGATGTTAACATAATCACAAATGTAACTTTGTCCAAAATTAAAAGCTAGTCCAGAGGATATTGTGGAAAGATCCACCTGCACTTTATGAGTAATCTGGGAATGGACGAAAAGGAACCTTGGCTCAGTAGCTGGATGCCACATGCAATGCTATAAACTCAGAACTACTATTCATGGAAATAAAATTTCTTCTGCTAATGATTTTAGTAAATGGAAACAGAAAATCTATTGCACTCATAGTTTGGCTAGTAAATTTCAGTCAATTTCCTCAGCCACAAATGTAATCAATTTCTTATTATTCCATTTTCATCATCCAGCTGAATAGTTGAGCATAATGACCATTTGGGAGGCATATTGTGAAGCCATAGCAATGGAGAACTCAGTGTTTGTACATAGTACCAACTTTCCTCGTTATAACTCAGATCACATTACTTATTGAACTGTTTTCAGAATGAAGCTGAAAAATAATAACCATGTATATATAAATTCTAAGCTTATTTTGTTGCTATGAAAACTGAATGTACTTGAGTAGAATTCAAGTAAACATCATGTAAGTTGTGAACCACATGTCTAATTTACGTCATATTGTGGTTAGGTGAATCTAATTTCTTTAATTAATGTATTCCCAATCCTGGACGATAATGGATTTATCATACAACTTCATGTGGAGTTGAAGGATGCAAAAACCAGCTGCAATAGCATCAATATTAAATCAAATACTATTCTTCCTTATTTCAAAAAAATATAGGCGTTTTCTACAACATCGGAGATTTATCAGGGCATGGGGAAGATCACTGTCAGTTTGTGGACTCCTTTCTGGACGGTAGAACAGGCGAACATCTCCTTCCTGAACAACTACCAATCAGACAAGGTGAGCTTATTCTTAATAATTATGGTCACCTAGTTTCATTCTCTCTTGGTCTAAAACTATGCAACATATTAAATACAAGACTATCTAATAGAGAGAAAACTTGGCCATGGTAATGGCCAGGTTAGGTTGTGGTTGGCTATAACAATGAGGATATATTCCCTTCATTTGATATGAACTCAGCAAGAGATGCTACTGGTTCTACTCAAAGGAAGAGAGGGGTTTTCAAACCTATAGGTACCTGCTACTATAGCATCTAGCATTACTGTATTCAAAATTAAAATTATATGTTGGGTAAAACTATAGGTTGTTGTTTTATGATTGCTCTGCTCTATTATTTTGGATTTGTAATTGCTGTCATATTTGGTGGGTGTGGCTTTGTACCTGATTCTGCAGGTATACGAGTATGCATCTGTTATAAGACCATAAAGATATAGGAGCAGAATTAGAATATTCGGTTCATTAAGTATGCTCTGCCATTCAATCGTGGCTGTTTTTTAAACCCCTATTCTTCTGCCTTCTCCCTGTAACCCTTAACTCCCTTACCAATGAAGAGCCTCCCAATCTTTGCCTTAAATACACCCAATGGCTTGGTCTCCGCAGCCCTCTGTGGCAATGAATTCCACAGATTCACCAGCCTCTGGCTGAAGAAGTTCCTCCTCCTCAGCTTTAAAGGGATGTCCCTTTATTCTGAGGCTGTGCCCTCAGTTCCTAGACTCTCCTAATGGAAATATCCTCTCCCTGTCCACTCTATCCAGGCCTTTCAGTATTCAATAGGGTTCAGTGAGATCCCACCTCATCCTTTGAACCTCATCGAGTACAGACCCAGAGATTTCAAACATTCCTCATGTTAAGCCTTCCATTCCTGGGATCATTCTTTTGAACCTCCACTGGACCCTCTCCAGGGCCAACACATCCATCCTTAGATATGGGGCCCAAAATTGCTCACGATATTCCAAATAAAGTCTGACCAATGCCTTGTAAAGCCTCATCAGTACATCCTTGCTTTTATATTCTTGTCCTCTCGAAATTAATGCTAACATTTCATTTACTTTCTTTACCACTGACTCAACCTGCAAGTTAACCTTGGGGGAATCCTGAACGAGGACTCCCAAGCCCCTTTGCATCTCTGATTTCTGAATTTTCTCCCCATTTAGAAAATAGTCTACACCATTATTCTTCCTACCAAAGTGCACAACCCACATTTCCCTACACTGTGTTCCATCTGCCACTTCTTTGCCCACACTCCCAACCTGTCCAAATCCTTCTGCAGACTACCTGTTCCTCTACATATCTTAGTATCGGCTGCAAACTTGGCCACAATGCCATCAGTTCCTTCATCCAGATCATGAATGTATAAAGTGAAAAGTTGAGGTCCCGACACTGACCTCCACTAGTCACTGACAGCCATCCTGAAAAGGACCACTTATCCCCACTTTCTGACTTTGGCCAGTCAGCCAGTCTTCTAACACCATGAGCTCTTACCTTCTTTAGCAACCTCGTATGCGACACCTTGTCAAAGGCCTTCTGAAAATCCAAGTAAATAACATCCACTGACTCTAGCACCCATGCAGAACTTGACAGTTTCATAAATTTCACCACCATTTTTCACCCGGCTCTCCGATTCACTTGGACCGTCTCTGATACCTCTCTCTCTTTTATCGATCTCTCCATCTCAGGAGATTCTTCATCCACCGATATCTTCTACAAACCCACTGACACCCACAGCTACCTCGATTACAGCTCCTCCCACCCTGTCTCTTACAAGGACGCGATCCCTTTCTCTCAATTTCTCTGCCTCCGCTGCATCTGCTCCTATGATGAGGCTTCCCACTCCAGGACATCAGAGATGCCCAATTTCTATTCTAACCAGGGCTTCCCCATGACCGGTCGAGAGAGCTCACACCCGCATCTCCGCCATTTCACCTCTACTCTGACCCCCGCCCCTCCCAGACCCAACAGGGATAAGGTCCCCCTTCTCCTTGCATTTCATCCCACCCGCCTACGTATTCTCCGCCACCTCAAACAGGACCCCACTACCACGCATATCTTCCCCCACTCCCAACCCCTTTCAAAGGAACTGCTCTCTCTGCGACTCCCTAATTCATTCCTCCCTCCCCACCCATCCCGCTTCCACCCCGGGGAATTTCCACTGCCCCCCACCATAGGTGTAACACCTGCCCCTACACCACCTCTATCCAGGGACCCAAACAGTCCTTTCAGGTGAAGCAGAGATTTACCTGCCCCTC
>JARFYF010000074.1:95353675-95366861 GCA_030265395.1 Rhina ancylostomus
TCAGTTCCCTCGGATAGATTTAACTGTGCGTTCACTGAAATACTGCTTCTCTTTAAATGCAGGCCCTGTCCCTCAGTGCTACTTGACCAGCCCAGAAAGTGGTCTCTGGCAGATTTCTATGGACCTGAAGCTCCACTCAACAGGAAAGGAAATTTAAATTCAACTCTGAGCACTGGTAAAGGGGTGCTTTTTATATGATGGTAACCTCACCTGGTTGTACACAGACTAACTTAGCTGAGTGGTTTATCCTGCTTGACGGCCATACCAGACAAAGGCCCAGTGTTAACTCAAGTTTGATTGACACTTCCAAAAATAGAGTCATTGTGTTGCCAAACAGTTAATGACTAATTTGCAAATGACACCGAGCTGCGAGTTAATGCACAGTCACCAGACTGACTGAGTCATTCATCAGGTTCATGATCGGAATCTTGCTCACCTAACTACAGTCAGCGTGGCCAGCAGGCAGGCCCAAGGGGTTGAATGGCCCACTAATGCTCCCATTTTTTACAGAGCAAGGATGCTGAAGTCCCTGTATTCCGAGTGTTCTTCCTACATGCTGGTGTACAAAATATTAAGAGGAAGAGACAGAGTGGATAGCCAGCGCCTCCTTCCCAGGGCACCAGTGCTCAGAACAAGAGGGCATGGCTTTAAAATAATGAGTGGGAAGTTCAAGGGAGATATCAGAGGAAGGTTTTTTACCCGGAGAGTGGTCGGTGCATGGAATGTGCTGCCTGGGGTGGTGGAGGCTGATATGTTGGTCAAGTTCAACAGATTGTTAGATAAGCATATGGAGGAATTTAAGATAGAGGGATATGTGGGAGGAAGGGGTTAAATAGTCTTAGGTGTGGTTTGAAGGTCAGCACAACATGGCGGGCCAAAGGGCCTGTATTGTGATGTATGGTTCTATGGTTCTAAATTGTACCACCAGAATTCAGCATCATTATCAATCTATCCAAGGGGGCAATGATGATAATGTGTAGCCTCCTATGTGGAGTGACTAGTAGCAAGGTTTGAAAATTGGCATTAACGACCAAAGACAACATCTTTGTTTAGTTAGTATTTAGCTTTAGAAAACCTTACCTAGATGACAGGCAGAAAAGTTCATGGAATAGAGCAGAAGGAGGTATATAATGATCACTATTCCATGTTTTATGAAGCCATTCAATCACATAAAAAGGACTTTTACCCTAAGGAATTTATAAGAATGATTTTCACTTCTGCAGCATTTAAAACAAAAACTGGGAAAACAGAAATGAAAGTTAAACTCAGTTGAATAGATTTGAAAGTCACAGCCCTGCATATAATGCTTATATTACGTCAACTGTTATCAAACACAAGATACCCCAATAGTTTTGACTCAATGGCACAACAGGTTTCCTGCCATTTCACCTCGAGATCCAAGGTGACTTGGTCTGAAAGACATAAAATGGGATCTTTAAAGGTGGTGCTACTCAAGTTATGAGGGGCAAGAGAAATTGGTTTCATGATGTACATCAGTCTCTAGAACCAAACCAAACTTCTAATTCAGTTTAGGGAAATTGAGATTGTAAGATAACTCTTTTAAATTCTGGAGCAACAGCCTAATGTTTTTCTTTTTAATAAACTTCCCCCTTCTGTTAATAAATGTATACTAAATGTACTATTAAAGAAAGTAAATTCGGAAGAGATACAGGCAGAGTAGCGAAGGTTCTTTGGAGACACAAGAGACTGAAGATGCTAGAATCTGGAGCAGAAAAAAAGAATGCTGGAGGAACCCAGTGGGTCAAGCAGCATCTATGGAGGCAAAGGCATGGCCAATGTTTAGGGTCGAGGCAGTGTACCAGGACTGAAAGTGTAGAGGGTTAGATGGGGGGTGACAGATGGAATCAGGTGAGGTGGAAGATAACGGGCAGATGGAACCAAGTGAAGGGAGGGGAAGGTAGAGACGGTGGCTGAGGTGATAAGTGGAGTCCAATAAGGGTGGGATGATAGGCAGTTGGAGCCAGGTGGCAAATGGGAGGAGTTTAGAGACAGAGGCTGGTGAGTGATAGGTGGAAACAGACAAGGAAAGACATTTCAGCAGATCCACATGGACAAGCTGCCTTTTACTTACTTAACTGAGCAGAAGTTCAGGATTCCCGAATGCAGCATGAAGGGCAGCCACTCTACAAATATTTGACAGTCCTAAATATCCTGTGTACTGTCAATACATTTACCATGGGCTGGGAAACTTGCTCATGCAATCTGCACAAGCTACAGTTGTCCCAAGCAAATGAACTGCAGAACAGTTAAGTAAACTATTTATTTTATTCAGTTAGCTTAGATATATTTTACTACTTTTAGGTGATTAAAGAAATAACATTAAAGCAATAGTTTTGCTTATTTTGAATAGTTCCAGAGGGTTAAGTGTTTGTGAAAGCTAAAGATATTCAATCTCAGTAACAGCTGGTAGAAGGTGTCACTGGCTGTCAAAGCTATTCTGAGAGATAATGCTGATCAGATGGGAGTTGGTTCCTGACACCATGCTGGAAGATACAGCCTGATGCCAGGGAAAATGACTGATGACCTTAGGCAGTTTGCCTGTCAGTAGAAGTTCAAGGTCATTGCTTTCAAGTGCTACACTCTTCTCACACAAAAAGCTTTTATTGAATTTTTAATTATCTTCTTGTTTTTGCCCTATTCAAAAACTGAGAGCTGGGTGAATAGATCAGCTGAGAGCTGGTTAAAAAGACAACAATGCTTGGGATTAACTTTTCTATAATAGTTTGATGTCACTTTCTTATGCGGCATCAAGGCTTTCTCACATATAAATGTATTTTGCTGGTGAAATTAACATCTGAGTGCACAGATCATTTAGTAGTAATTGAGATTTTGTTGGAAGGTCACTAAACAATTTACCTTCCATCTGGCCGGCTTGAGGCTGAACTGCTGTGTAGGACTGCTGATGCTGTGGAGCTCCAGGCTGATGAGCAGCAGATGAGGAAGAGGCAATACTGTCCGGTGTTCCCGATCTTTCATCGACTGGTGCAGTAGGAGGACCTGAAATACATTGGATAAAAGACATTCAATTCAAGAATAATAATCAGCGATAGAGGGAACATTTAAAATATGATAGAATCCTACCAAAAATATACATGCTGACTACAGAGACATTGTAACCTGGAAACTGGATTCAACCAGTCGCCCCCTGTACAAACAAATAAATCTGATCACATTTACCTATGATTCCATATCCCTCCAGACCCTTAAGTATCTGCCTGTTCATTTAGAATGTTACATTCAATGTTGCAAGGTAGGAGGGTGCATGTCTTGAGAAAAGGACAGTTGTATGCTGTTCCTTGGCTTATTTAGCATATTAATTAATGCACTACAGAAAATGCCTTACAACATATATTAGTTAATATACCAATAGAAAAACTTAAACCCAGAACAATAAATGTTGATGTTGTAAGTACCTTAGTTGTGTTATCATCTTAATTCATGACATCAAACCCATTCCACCACATTCCTCTATAATCAACAGTACTTTATCCTAGGGTTACACAGTTCTGTTTTCTAGAGACAAATTAAAATTTTAGTAGACTTCGTAATTAATCAGTGAATATTTCATGCATCCATCTTTTCACAATTAACTGTACTCTCCAAATTCATCTTATTCATGTACCTTAATTCCAACTTCCCAAAAGCCTAAAGCCACTAAATAACATTACATCAGTTTTACTTCTTGGCAGATGAACATGCTAATTATTCTCTCTCTTATGGTACTATCACATTCTCCTTCAAATCCACAATTATTGCCTTCCCACTGAAAAACCTTTGATCATCTTTGCAAACCACCCGTCTCCAACTGCTAAAGTCCTTGCGTGACTTTCAGTTTCAACATTCATGTCTATTTTTTCTGAGACTCCTTGCTTGAATTCCTCAAATCAGATTTCAATCTCTGGCGCAATACTAAAACATACATTTAATCAAATCAAACCCTATGAAAAAGACAAACTATCCCTCTTTGTCACTGCAATTTGCCTGCTGCTTTGTAATTGCTGATAACACCATCCTCTTTAAATACGTCACCATTATCCAGCTGAAGGGATTGTGCTCCTTTGGTAATATTTTTGCCTATTCATTCATAACCAGAGAATCATCTGCAATGGCATCACATCTCATATCTGTGACATTACATCTGATGGACTCAAGAATCTTCCCATTGTCTCCCTCTTATTTTTCATCTATGTACAATATCACATGAAAAGTGCCAGATTCAACAGATATGCTAATGTCACCCAACTCTAATTCCTCACAACCTTGTTCACTCTCTATCTGAAAAATTTGATGGAGAACCATGATAAGTGGACAAAAGAAATCCCACAAATAAGAAGAGCTTATCTCTGCAAAAGAAATCATTAAACCACAAAGAAAAATTCATAACTGTTTAAAACCTTTGAAGACTTGGTATATTGTGAAATATCAAACCTTTATTAAAATACAATTCATTATTTCAAGGTATTTTAACGTATTAGAAAAGAAATCTCAAAATGTAATATTTTAAATTTATCTTTCCTTAGAAATAAACGATTGCTAATTAATCTTTGAAAAGATTACTTCCATACCAATTTCTTTGACAGTTTACCTATAATGTAACGTTTCTATTTAAATTAAAGGAGAAAATTGAAAACACTTAATTGTAAATTGTTAACAGACATTCATTATTTCTCAGAACCAAGAGCCAAATCCTAGGGACTATACATTTTAATAATTCTGAATATCATTTAAAATGTTTCTGGTTTCATCACTCCCTCTCAAAAGGCAAATGGAAGAAGTAAATTGGTTAATTATTGTCACATGTACCGAGGTACAGTGAGAAACTTTGTTTTGCATGCCACCCATACAAGATCATTTCATCACATCAGTACATTTTCCTTGAAAAACTTGGTATCACTTGCCTCAGCCATATGTTCAAAAGTCTGACAGATCATTGATACTCTTAAGTGTTCAATATGGAAATGATTCATGCTCATAAAGACTCATTTAGTGGAGCATTTTCACCATCTTTATTCACCAATTCATTTTAAATGGCCTAGGACAGTAAACAAACTTTTATTTTCTAAATCTAGCAATTTCTTGCATGGATTTCCATGGATAATTACATCACTGAATCAGCACAAGGTTAATGATTCATCCACTATTCTGGTAATTAGCTATTACCCAAGATAACATAGTTGGCACAACAAGCACTGCTTATTCTATTCAGAAGTTCAATCTTGCTCAGAGCAAGCAGAAAGCTATATTGATGTTGAAAGCATAAAAGAATGCACTTAATTTTCCCTTGCATTAAGTAAACTTCTAACACTCATGTTGCAACATTTCTACTCATCTATTAAATAGAGGACTTGTGGGTTAAGCCCTGGCTAGCTTGTGAACAGAGAAAATAAAATCAGAGTAGAAGAGATTTAATGGAAAATCCAAGTTTGACCAGGCTTAAAAGAAAAATAAAGGACACTTAGTAGCAGCAAAGTAGTCTGACCAGTGATAGGAGGAATTGTAGTGCGCATTTTATTAAACACTGAACTCTTATCCTTACAAATTCCCAACTATGATTGCTGGTTTGTATATTTAATAGGTTTTCAAGGAACTGTGAACTGTAGAATCAAATACTGAGGTCATTGTTCCAGGACTAAAATTAATCAGCACTTCCATAGAGGATTTTGGAATAAAGAAGTTGATGTAATTAGTATTTTTAGAAATTATTATAAACATTTTAAGCATAGTGTTTTTTAATTGATGTAATTAGTATTTTTAGAAATTATTATAAACATTTTAAGCATAGTGTTTTTTAACACATTCATAGAGTCATACAGCATGGAAACAGGGGCTTCATCTTAACTCATCCATGCTGGCCATGGTACCCACCAAACTAATCCCACTTGCCCGTGTTTGGCCCTCTAAAACCCACCTATTCATGTACTTGTCCAAATGCCTTTTGAATGTTGTTATTGTACCTGCCTCAACCACTTTCTCTGACAGCTCATTCTGTATACCCACCACCATCTGCGTGAAGAAGTTGCCCCTCAGGTCCCTTTCAAATCTTTCACCTGTCACCTTAAACTTATGCCCTCTAGTTTTAATTCCCCTTCCCTGGGAAAAAGACTATGTGTGTTCACCTTATCTATGCCCTTCATGATTCCTTACAACTTTAATGGTACAAAAGTGCAGCTATTTCCTAAATGGTTTGCACTTGGTCACATTTCTCCAGTTCAAGATGTTAAGAAAATTGCATGTTCAATTCCAATATAAAATTTAGTTTCCTCCTTTTTCCCCTTCCTGATAACTTAGTATTTTTCTTAAGTTATCAGCAATTTTCAATAAGCCACCATAGGGGGTGATTCAATATTTAGTAAGCCCATTTAGAATTGTAATGAATGCTAGCATGGGAGTGAAGGAAAATAAGTTAAACAGAGTGTAACGTAGGTTTCCTATAGTTATAGTATGAAGTGCAGGAAACTTTACTATCCACTCTGGCACCAAGTAAAAATAGAAATGATTACATCTCCAGCAACATTTCTCATCCTGTTGAATAAAAAAGGAATGCAAATATTATCACCCCATGAAGAGAAAATTGTTGCAAATGATACAATGCAATACAATACAACATGCAGAGCTGAAGCAACGACAGAAAAAGTTGGAATCCCTCAGTGAGCAACATCTGTGGAGCAAAGAAAGGAATGAAATATTTTGTGTGCAAACTGAATCCAAATTTTTTCTGCACAGGTGCTGCCTGTCCCTCTGTTTCCGGAATATGCTGTTATTCTTTCACATTTCCAGCATCTGCAATTTCTTTTTGCTTTTGCTCATACACAACTGAAGGTCTGTTGTTCAGACAATAATAACTCCACTGACGTTATATCAGGTCCCTTGAGCCACTGTGGTCAGTAACTTCAAGTCAAGAGAAAGCCATACCAAAAGATGTTAAGATTTCCTTGCTTAGGGACTACAGAAAATTGACATAATGAATTGATTAGTTTCACTCCTCCAGATCCTCCTCCTTGTTTTCTGTGGAACTGCATTCCAGTGAATCACAATGTTAGTAGGTTTCCAACACTTCTCCTTAAATGGTACATGTTCATGCTTATCCATAAAATATTGATCAGAGAGTCAATTTTAGGGCAAAGGGTTGCAGTAGGAACATAGCTGATCTTCATTAGTTCATGTATCAAGACATTGCACAACAAATTTATTAATTATACTATACATGAACTATCATAATCATTCATGCAAAAGCCAAGCTCATGCCAAATAGGTCAAGATTACATCTGTCTTTAATGTAATTTATCTTCTCCCAAACCTAATTTTTCTACAGTCTGGTATGTATGTAATTTCTTGGCCCAGTTCTGCAGTAACCAGCCTCTATACACAATTTACTGAGGAGTACTGAAGGGCATGCTGAAGGTAGAACAAGGCGCACATAAAAACAAAGCCGTGCCATACTGATGAAAGTGCAACTCAGGACCTTGTGTGCCAAGCAATCTCACAACTAATGGATCAGATCAAAGCCTGCAAAAAAATATAAAATCACAGAATGGTTACACCACAGAAGGCCATTTGGTTCATCATATCCCAGCTGGTTATCTATCAGAGTCACTCACCAATTTCATCCACCAACCTTCTCTCCACACCCTTGCATATTTTTCTTCACCAATTCATTCTGGAAAAACCACAATGGATGCTGCTGTTCTGCTGAGTTCCTCCAGCATCATAGTGTTTTTCAAATTCACTGTGGAAGACCACAATGGATCCTCTTTCCACCACATCGGCATGCAGTGCATTCCACATTCCAACCACATGCAATGTTTAAAAAAAAGTATTTTCTCATGTTATTTTTAATTCTCTTCACAAGGATCCCTATGCTTCTGCACTTCTATTAGAACAATTTCCATACCATCTTTGATACATCACATATTTTTCCACATTAACATTCATCTGCTATGCATCCACCCATTCCACCTGCCTGCTTATATCTTGCTGCAATCTATCAGTATCCTCCTCACAGTTCACAATCCTTCGTAGTTTTGTGTCATCCACCAACTTAGAAATTTTGACATGCAACCGAGTATAGGTCATTAATATAAATCAGGCAGTGGTCCCAACACTAATCACTGGGGAATGCCACTATTCGTTTCTCTCCAGTATGAAAAACAATCATGCATGACAACCCTCTGTAACTTACCTAAATTCATATCCATGCTATCAAGATCCCTTTTGCCAAATGCTTCAGGTTTGCTGATAATGTGGTTCTTATCAAAATCTCTCTGGAAGTCCATGTACACAATGACTGCATTACCCTCCAAGTCTATCTGTTACCTCAAAAAAACTCTATCAAATTGGTTAAATACAATTTATCCGTAACAAATCCAGGCTGTCTTGCCTTATTTAATGCAATTTCCTCCAGGTGACTATTAATCCTGTCCTGATCAGCACTTCCAAAAGCTTACCCACTGACTAGGTTAAACTAATTGGTTTGAAGTTTCTGTGATTATCATTCTTTCCTTTTTGGAACAACAGAGTAACATTTGTTACTCTCCAGTCTTCTGGCACCACTCCCGTATCCAAAGAGCACAGGAAGGTTACGGTCAGTACCCCTGTGCTTTCCTTCCTGTTCCTCTCAAAATCCAATGATGCAACCCATCCAGTCCTGATGACTTGCCTGCTTAAAGGCAACCAATCTTTCTAATACCTCCAGAAATAGTTCCCAGGAATTAAAACTAGAGGGCATAAGTTGAAGGAGAGAGGTGAAAGATTTAAAAGGGACCTGAGGGGCAACTCTATTTATAAACGTACAGTAAACTCAGAAAATCTGCTGTCCTATTATTTGGAAATCCTAACCATTCAGCATCTGACACACTCTCATCAGACCCTGTTTCCCGAGCTTCCTTTAAACTCACCCAGATTCTTTAAACTTATGGGGTTTATTGGGAAATTTATTATACTACTGCATAATTTCAAAAAAAGTGTATTAAAAGTAACAAATCGTAAGATGGGAGTCTAACACCTGTTGTATGTTCCCACAAAATGTCAGCAAAGCAAAATCATAATTCCCCAAATAATATTCTAAAAATCTGGCTCAATCCAATTGCCAGGAGTTCTCAAATGCTATTAAGAGAGCAAGGACATGAAGACACATTGATTTTGTTTAACCTATTAGCCAAATTTGTTGGCATGTTCTTTTCCTGTATACGGCACTGAATATCATCTCAATGCCACACCTTGACCGTCAAAGTGGAAAAACATACATATTAAATAGTTGATCTGTTTTGTGGCTCCAATTTCTAACCAAAGAACTATTCTTTTGCAAAGTATAAAGATAGTTCCCGGAGTTTCCTACAGATAGACTTCTGCCAGGTCCCAGTTCTGTGCCAGCCCTAGGTCATAGTTCCTGGTCTTTATTTGACAAGTCCACTAATTAAGCTAGGCAATAACTATAAAAAATAAAGTGAAAATAAGTAACCTTTTACACTGACCTACAGAAGATTTCAGAATTAACTTGAGACCGCACAATTAAATGACCATTTAAATACAATTAAGAGCTAAGTTTTATTGCCAAAGAAATAAATAAAAAGTCAAACAGTATTAATCCAAGGACTGTATGTACTTCTCCAGCATAATCTCTCCATGTGTTCAGTCAATAAAACTGTTTATGATTTTCTTTCCATTACAAAATTCTTGCCATTGCAAGACAACTTCATTTATTTATTTAATTTATCATAACTAACACATGCAAAGATTTCAGTTACTAAAGTGATACATTTCACCTGGGGCTATGAGCATGCCAATGCCATCACAGAACACAACAGAATTATGAGCTGGATGGCCAATTTTTTTAAACAATTAAAAAAGGGACTAATTGGCATTTGTAGAACACCTAATTCTTTTGTATGCACATGGCTAACAACCAAAATTCATGGTATTCCCAATGGTTCTCACAGCTACCTAGATTACACATTCTCCTCAGCCTGCTTGTAGAAAGGGCCCCATTCCACTCAGAGCATTTTAGTCTCCTTCACATTTGTTCTAACAATACCACCTTCCATTGATGTTCTTCTGATATGTCTTTGTTGTTCGTCAACTATTTTCATTCCATTTGGCAATTCAACGACACTTCATATCCCACATACATACATGCACATCTTCCCCTTCCTTCCAGAACCACAATGGGGATCCCCTGTATTCACCTTTCATCCCATCAGCCTCTACATTCAACAGATATCCCTACGCCATTTCTGACATTTCCAACATGACACCACTACAAAAAAAACTTCCCCTCCTCACCATCAATACACATTCCTGCAGCCATATTTCCTTCCCAAGATGGAATGCCTAGTCTTTTGTCAATTGTCTTTCCACCACAAGGGGCACCAAAGTACTCTTTCCAGATGTATCAACAATTTGCTTGTGCTATTTTCAATTTTGTATACTACAATCACCGCACACAATACAATCTCCTCCACACAGGGGCGATCACATGACCCGAGCTTCCAGATGCCCATCACTTTAATTCCCTGTTGCACTCCTGCTCTGAGCTCTGCTCCCGACTCCACAACTATTCCAATAATATTCAACCTATGCTCAGGGAGCAGCAACTCCCTTTCCAGCAAGACGTATTACACTTTTCTGGACTCAATAACCAGTTCAACAGTTTCAGAAACTGAGGATTTCAGATTTCCATCATCCACAGCATTTTACTTTTGTAATTTTGAGTAGTAATTCTGCTTTTCACATTTACACCTCCAAATCTGACATTTTATTTCTTCACTTACTCCATCACTCTACTCTTTAACATTTTGCCATCAGTTTTATAATTCAACTTTTCCTGCATTCTAACCTTATCACAAACATTCATTTTGTTCTCTCCTCCCATTCCCCTTTACTCTGAATCTTAAAAGTCTTTATTACAACTGATGAACTGACCTGAAACATTAACTCTCTCTCTAAATACATGCTGTATGATATGTACTTCCAGCAAGTTCATTATTATTTCAGGTTTTCAGCATCTGCAGTGTTTTGCTTTTGTATTTTCATTTTGTCAGGTTTCTTGAAACTTAACTTTGAGAATTATTTTAATGTTATTCTAACTAATTGCATTAGCTGGCCTTGGGTATTATCAAAACTGCAACTACAAAAACTCTTTTATTTTTAATCACTTGCATAAGGCTGATTCAAGAAACCTACCCGAAACCTGGTCTTCAGTCAAGCCAAATGATGACATTACATTCTTGTTGATTTCATCTTGATTTTTTAAAGGATCAAAGGCAGACATACTGGCAGCACTAACAGGAACTGGCTGCTTAATTGTGGAGTCTGGTGCCACAGGCTTTCCATCCCTTCCATCAACTGCATCTGTAATAAAGCACAAAACTAAAAACGTGTCTTGGCTATTTATTAAAGTACAGATACCCAAATATATCAGGATCATAGCCAGTTTTCTCAGCAGCAACCCAAAATAAACAAAAAAAAATCAATAATGGTTTGGTGGGAAAAGGAAAAGAGAGTGTTTAAAATAATTGTGAGTGTATGGCTACACATTTCATTTCTGTTGGGTTATATCCGTACACTGCTAGATGCTGAACCCCATTCTTAAACTGGGCATGTGGCTTTATTGATATGCTACGATTACATCATTATCAACACATTAGATTCTATTCCACATAATAATGGAAATCATTCTTATGACCTGTTAAACTGGTTAACAATCCTCAAAGAGCAAACACTACAGCAAAAAACCATCAATCTTAGAACACACAAACACAAGAAAATAGGAACAATAGATCAGGAACAATAGATCAGGCCCTACAAGCCTGCCCCACCATTTAATATGACCATGGTTAATCTATGCTGGCCTCAACTCATCTTCTGTGCCATTTCTCCATACCCCTCCATTCTTCAATCTAGCAAATATTTATTGACTTCCAACTTAAATACTTCTAGAGTCAAATCCAACTTCTACCATCCAGCAGGGCAGAGAATTCCAGAGATTCACCATTCTCTGGGAGAAGAAATTTGTAAGTATCTCAGTTTTAAATGACTGGCCTCTTATCTTGTAGTTATGTCCCTCTGTTCAAGACTCTCCCACTAGCGAAAACATCCCAACACCTAGTCTCTTTAGGATTTATAAGTTTGAATAAGGTCACCTGACATTCTTCTCAATTTTCAAATTAAAAATCTACATGAATGCAGCTGTCCATTGTCTACATGGGAGTGCTATAAAGATTTAAACAAAATCCCTAGACCCAAGCCTCTTGAAATTCTGATGATCTGTGCAAAAAAAAAATGAAACTTGATCCTAGTGGTAAAGCCACGTTAATTTTGGAAACAAAGCAAGTGTTGATTGACTCAGCAATCCCAGTCTAGCTCATGCAAATCAAAACACAAGTAACCATGGAAATCTTTGCCTTCCTTCAGGGTGTTATTACTAATAACCCAGATGGCCAAGCATTTTCTGGATTGGATGCTCTTAATGCCATTCATCATCATGAAAACTTATGAGGATGTTGCCAGGACTTGAGGAAGACTCAAGCTATGGAGAGAGGTTGAGCAGGTTGGGACTTTTTTCACTGGAGTGCAAGATAATGAGGGGTGATCTTACAGAGGTGTATAAAATTATGAGGGGCATTGATAGGGTGAATGTGCACAGTCTGTTTCCCAGGATTGGAGAATCAAGAACTAGCTGGCATTGGTTTAAGCTGAGAGGGGAGAGATTTAATAGGAACGTGAGGGGCAACTTTTTCACCAGAGAGTGGTCAGTCTATGGAATGAGCTGCCAGAGGAAATGTTTGAGGCAGGTAAATTAACAACATTTAAAAAGTACTTTAACTGGTACATGGAAAGGGAAGGTTTAGAGGGATACGAGTCAAACTTGGGCAAATGGGACTAGCTTAGAAGGGAATCTTGGTTGGCATGGGCCAGTTGGGCCGAAGGACTGTTTCCATTCTGCACAATTCCATGACTCTCTAACTCCATGCAGCATTCCAAGTTTTCCCGTAATATTTGTCAGGAGCCTAAATATCTACCTACATTTGCAACATGCCTCAATATCCCAAGATAACCTGTTTTGAAGTTATGAAACAACAAAATTGCTTCAAGAATTTAGTAGTTTGCTTAACATGATCCACATGCACTGAAGTGACCCTGATTTAAAAAAATTATATGCCTTTGGATA
>JARFYF010000074.1:95506143-95516409 GCA_030265395.1 Rhina ancylostomus
CTAGAGAGACTCAGGTACTTATGCTAGGCCCCTGATGGGGCTCAGGTGCAAGTCATTATGCAATCAGTCCAGCATGGAATCTATGTACTGTACAACAAGGCACCTAAGGGGCCAAATCAAGGGCCAGTACTCAGAACCATGACAGTACGTTAGATTGGAAGAAATGCAAGTGAATCGCTGCTTCACCAGGAAGGAATGTTTGGGTCCATGGATGGTGGGATTAGAAGTGGTGAAAGGACATGTGTTATCTCTCCTGTGGTTCATTGGAAAGTGCCATAGGATGGGGAGTTATACAACATAGAACATTACAGCATGGACAGGCCTTTCAGCCCACTATGTTGTGCCAAACTAATCAACAATGACTCTTAATCCCTTTTTCCCGCATATTGACCGTATCCCTCCCTCCTCTGTATATTCATGAGCCTATCCAAGAGTCTCTTAAACATTCCTAGCTATCTGCACCTACAGTGGCAGTGCATTCCAGGTCCCCACCACTCTCTGTGTGGAAACACTTGCCTCCATCTGCCACTTCTCCGCCCATATCTGCAACTGATCTATATGCCGCTATATGCTTTGGCAATGTTCTGTGCAATTCACGACATCACCAATCTTTGGTATAGTCTGCAAACTTACTCACCCACCCTACCATGTTTTCATCTAAATCATATATATATATGGCAAACAACAGAGGTCCCAGCACAGATCCCTGTGGAACACCACTAGTCACAGACCTCCACTGAGAGTAAGACCCATCCACCACTACCCTCTGCCTTCTATGGGCAAGACAATTTTGGTTGCAATCAGCCAAGTCACTGTGGATCCCATGCATCCTAATTTTCTGGATGAGCCTGCCATGCGGGACCTTTTCAAATGCCTTAGGAAAGCCCATGCATACAACATCCACTGCTCTACTTCCAATGATCACCTTCGTCACCTCCTCAAAAGACTTGATCAGATTAGTCAGACATGACCTGCCACACACAAAGCCATGCTGACTCTCCCTAATTAGACCATGCTTCTCCAAATGCTCATAAATCCTATCCCTAAGAATCCTCTCCATCAGTTTCCCTAGCACTAATGTAAGACTCACCAGTCTATAATTTCCAGGATTATCCGTATTTCCTTTCTTGAACAAAGGAACAATATTAGTTACCCACTGGTCCTCCAGCACCACATTTGGGGCTAGCAAAGATCTTGGTCAAGGCCCCAGCAATCTCATCTCTCAACTATGTCAATGACCTGAGATTTATCCCGTCAGGTCCTGGGGAGATGCACCTTAGATGATTTTCAAGAGACCTAACATTATCTATTTCATAATCTCAATGCCCTAGTGCCTTAACATGATCCACTCTGATCTCACTATCCTCTACATCCTTCTCCTTGGTAAATAGTGACACATTGTACTCATTTAGGATCTTGCCCATGTCCTCCACCTCTAAGCACAAGTGCCCTCCCTAACCTTATGGTTCTACTGACTCTCGTTATCCTCTTGCACTTGATGTGTGTGTAGAATGCCTTGGGATGCTCTTTAATCCTATTTACCAAGGACTTTTCATGGCCCCCTTCTAGCTCTCCCAAGTCCCTTTTTGAGTTCACTTCTGCCTCCTTTATAGTCTAACAAGCATCCTGTTTGATTCCAGCTTCCCAAGCCTTGCATGTGTGTCCTTCTTAACTGAATTAACTAACTGTCTCATTATCCAAGGTTCCCATACTTTGCCATCCTTGTCCTTCCCTCTTACTGGAACAAACCAGTCCTGTGCTCTGTGCAGCTGGTCTTTAAACAATGTGATACAAGAGACTGCAGATGCTGGAATCTGGAGCAACATGCTGGAAAAACTCTTGAGTCAAGCAGCATCTGTGGGAGGAAACAAATTGTCGACATTTCACATTGAAACCCTGCATCAGGAGTGAGAGTGGAGAGGCAAGATGGCCATTGAAAAGAGGGGAAGGGAAGTGGGTGAGGAAGGATTCCAAGGTGATTGGTGGACAGCGGAGGGTGTAAGATGACAGACAGACAGGCAGGTAGGGGAGGTGAGCAGGGGCAGAGTTGGAAGACGGTGGTTGGTGAATAATAGATGGCGGCACACAGAGAGGGAAAAGGCAAAATAAAATCAGATGGAACAGGTTGGGGGAGGGGAGTGTGAAGCTAGGAGAGGGCTGCTGGAGGGAGATGAGCAGCAACACAAGGTGCTCCCAGTGCTGGATCCTGATAAGTAAAGGAGGTGAGAATGGGACCAATTAGGTGAGAGGTGAACAGCAGTTGGAACCAGACTGGGGGTGTGGGAGGAAACCTGTGTGTGAAGTAGGGGGAAGGGGATGAAGATTAGTGACGGGGTGGTGGAGTGGTGGGTGGCGGGGGTGGGTGGGAAAGGGGACAAAAATGGGAGAACAAGAGGATCAGAAGGTGGGGAGGGGTTACCTAAAATTGGAAAACTCTATTTTCATGCCAGTGGGTTCTACACTACCCAGGGGGTGTATAAAGTGATTTAATGACAACTTGTTTCTAAGTAGTGACTACTAGTTCTAGATTCTGCCGTAAGACACTCCAAATCCACCTAGTGAAGATCACTCAAGATCTTGTATTTCAATCAAGTTCTCACTCACTTCACAACTGCAGCAAATAGAAAGCCCAATCTGTCCAGCATTCTTCATCAGACAACTTGCCCATTTCAAGAAATAGTCTAGTAAACCTAAACTCCGAATTGCTTTTAATGTATTAACATCCTTAAATTAGGAGACCAGTACTTGCTCATGCCCTCTTGTGTAAGAAAAACTTCTTGCTTTCATTGGTCAGGGCATTGAGTACAGGGGTTGGGATGTCATGTTACAGCGGTACAAATTGTTGGTGACACCATACTTACAGTATTGTGCACAGTTCTAGTTGCCCAGCCATAGGAAAGATGTCATTTAAGCTGGAAAGGGATCATTTGAGTGCTTGAGTTATGAGAAGAGGCTGGATAGGCTGGGACTTTCCTCCTTAGATCATAGGAGGCTGAGGGGTGACCTTGTACAGGTATATAAAATCATGAGGGGAGATACTCATCGTCTTTATACCCATTCCCCCCCCCCACCCCCGAGTAGGGGAGATAAAAACTAGACTGCATAGGTTTAAGGAGAGAGGGGAAAGATTTAAAGGGGACCTGAGAGGAAATGGTGGGTATATGGAACAAGCTGCCACGGGAAGTTGTAGAGGTAGGTACAATTACAATGTTTAGAAGACATTTAGACAGATAAATGGATAAAAAGGTTTAGAAGAATATGGGCCAAATGTATGCAAATAGGACTAGCTTGGATAGACATCTTGGTCGGTGTGGATGAGTTGGGCCAAAGGGCACGTTTCCATGCTGCTTAACTCCATGACACTAAAATGTTTACTCTTAACACTTTCAGTCAAGCCACAAGGTCAGCCAGCATAGTATTATGTCAGAAAGATTCAAGTTGTATTGGGAAATTGTATTTTACTGTTGCAAAAATTAATATTATAAAGTCTCTTTACAGAGTCTGTGGTTTTAAGGATGGCCCCAATAACTGGGCTTCGTAATAAGTATCAACAAAATTGTACTGTAAATAAAGCAGTCAATCTGTAGCCAGAAATGTATAATCTTGTAACAGTATGTTTTGCAATCAAAGTTTTCATGCTAAAGTGTCATATGTTAAATGTATTTGAAGGTGAAGGCACAGTATTGCTTATTGGAGATAAGTTACCACTTTCAACTTCAGCTGATGACAGCCATATGCTGCCATAAATAACAATGCCATTACAATTGTACGAAGTAATTTAGAATAAATGATTGTCTTAAAAAGGTGATATCCATCACTGGGGGTCCCACCACTCGAGCCATGCCCTACCCTCAATGCTGCCATCAGGCAGGAAGTACAGGAGCCTAAAGATGCACACCTCAAGGTTAAACAACAGCTTCTTTCCCCACTGTTCACTCTTGAACCAACCTCAAAAACCCTAATACTACTTTGGACTTTATTTCTTTCTCTCTCTCAACTTGCACCAATGTTGCAATGTTTATTTTGTTGTGTATAATTTATGTTAATTTAAGTTTGTTAAATTATATTTGCCATGTTTGTAATGTACTGTATTGCTGCTGTGAAAAGCTAGTTTTCATGGCATTTATACCCTGTGCCTATGACAATAAAATTGAACTTGATATCCCAGTCTAGGATTACTTGCCAGTGACAAGTTGTCTGTACCTGCTGCTGGCCTATGTGGCATTAGTTTATTATTGTCACTTGTACCAAGGTACAGTGGAAAAACTTGTTTTGCATACCAATCGTACAGGTCAATTCATTACACAGTGCAGTTACATTGAGTTAGTACAGCGTGCATTGAGGTAGTAGTTTAAAAAAAATAACAGTACAGAGTAAAGTGCCACAGCTAAAGAGAGAGTGCAGTGTAATAAGGTGCAAGGTCTCAACAAGGTAGATTGTGATGTCAGAGTCCATCTCATCATATAAGGGAACTGTTCAATAGTCTTATCACAGTGAGATAGAAACTGTCCTTAAGCCTGGTGGTATGTGCCCTCAGGCTCCTGTATCTTTTTTGTCTGAACGTGATGCTTTATAGATCCTCCTGTGTTAACTTCCTGTAAAGTATCAGCCCAATCCTCAATGATACAGCCTGGGGAGAAGGGGTGGGTACTGCTGTAGGAACCTGAATAATAAAAGAGCACAAAAAGAATGGTAGCCTGGTTAAGCCATGTCCTCTTACTCAGCCAGCTGTGAAAACTGTAATACACTGATGATAAGGCAGGTGACTCCAATGATGTTAAATAACCCCTTGCATGCAGCTTTATAGGTCCATGGGCACTAATTATAAGACTTTGAAAGAGGAATTCCTGATTAGGTTATTCATTTGGTTTGCTACAGCTTTTTTCAGTGGCCTGCAGTTTGTTCTGACCCTTTCGTGAGGATCTGAAACTTTCTCTGTTGAGTGGACATTTTCACAACTGGAGGAGGTGATTATAACCATGCCTGCCAGGCTGTTCTTATCTTAACTTGAGCAGTTCTCCTAATATTTTATCTTCCTAATAGGAATACTCATATCTCTTAAAACCATATGCTGTGAATTGGGAAGTTAAACTGGGGCAGGATATACACAGTGAATAACACAGCCCTAGGGAGTGTTGTAGAACAGAGACCTAGTGGTACAAGTATATAGTTCCCTGAAAGTAGCAACACAAGTAACTAAGGTGGTGAAGATGGCATAATGGCACCAGTATCTTCATTGGACAAGTCACTGAGTATAAGAATTGGGAAGTTGTGTTGATGCCAAGATGGTGGTGATACCACACCTGGAATATTGTGTACTGTTCTGGTTGCCATACTATTGGAAGGATGTAATTAAGCTGGAGAAAGTGCAGAGAAGATTGTGGCCGGTTCTGGAGGGCTTGAGTTAAAGAAGAGACTGGATTTGCTGGGACTGTATTTTCTGAAGTGAAGGAGGCTGAGGGGTGATCCTATAAAGGTTTAGAAAATCACAAGGGGCATAGAGTAGATATTCAGTCTTTCTCTCAGTTTCGGGTAGTCTAAAACCCAAGGATATAGGTTTAAAGAAAGATTTAAAGGGGATCTGAGGGGCACATTTTTCAGAGGCTGGTGGGTGTATGGCATGAACTGCCAGAGGAAGTGGTAGAGATATGTACAATTACAATGTTTAAAACACATTGCGACAGGTACAAAGAAAGGAAAAGCTTAGAAGAAAATGGGCCAAACTCTGGCAAATGGGACTAGCTTAGGAAGGCACTTTGACCAAACTCATCCAAGCTGACCAATGGACCTATTTCTGTGCTTATTTGCTGCCCTCTGGCTGCTATGTGGTGTGTCTTTAAGGGTTGATGGCCTTCCCAAATTCTGTAGTCAATGGTTGGAACCTGCATTTAACTGAATGTGGTGTGATTTAATGCATGTTTCTGGATGTTGTTTACACAAGTATATTTTGGCCAATTTCATGAACATTCATGTTTGGGTGTTAGTGTGAATTGCATTAATGACTTCGTGCATGAAAAATGGATGTAGTCCAGTTTCTAAACATAAGTTTTATCTTGGGTACACATCACTGAAATGAAAAACCCACAGATTTTTATTTTGTGTGAGTACTAAAATTCATGCTTTTTCTTTTAATTAACTCCCCTCAGTTGTTCAGAGCTGGACACTTGTTAAGGATACTCCCAGGTGAAGATTTGGCGTATCACATGTACTTCACTCAAGTATATTTATGGTTTGAATGTGCTTCAAGTAGGGTAGAAATTTGTCCATGGTTACATGTATTAAATTCACGATCATTTAGCATGAGCATTTTGAACTAAGTTTCTGAAATTCAGGTCTGGCAAAGCTGAATGGAACAGAATTTTGGAACTGCAGTTGCTTATTAATTAGAACACAAAGTCATTCAACTCACTGAGTCCACACTGGATCCCAGCAGAACAATCCCATTAGTCCCCTTCTTTATTTCTGTTTCCTTTATTTTCCTTGTTTGCTCATCAACTCCCCTGTGATGCTTTTTTTTCACTTATTTACACTAAGGGATAATTAACCTACCAGCATGTCATTGGGTTGTGGATGGAAACCAGAGCACCTGGCAGAAATCCACACAGTCACTGAAAGAAGATTACATCTTACCTGAACTCAGCATCAGACCTGGGTCCCCGGAACTGAGACAGAAGCATTAACTGTTGTGTCCCTGTGCTGCCCAATTTTATGTGCACATGCTATTATATGCAACTGATGATGAATTTCTACCCTATAAGAGCATTGGATGAAAGATACTTTTAGTTGAGTTGTTCCTGCAGACACCCCTCCATGATGAAGAAGGAAATCATAGCTAGATTTGCGGCAAATTTAAAAAAGCAATGTTTCTGATATTGCCAAGATACAAGTCTGCAACTAGAATAACGTGACCCGGGGCATGAGTAGTGCCAGTATCTCTTCTGTGATGTGCACCTGAGAAGTTTGCAGTAATGGGTTTGTTGGAATAATTGTTGTAGTAGCACATGCTTCAGAATTAGAATGTTGTTTAAATTGTAGCTGAATAAGTGCTCAGTGGGTTTTCCTCTTTCTTGAACTGCTGTTGCCTTGGCTTATTAGTTTTGTGGTACCCGGATTAAGTTTGTATTAGTTTCTCTTTCAAAAAAAAAACAATTGTCTAGGATAGTAAATTCCAGAAAACAACTAATTTTCAGTTGTAGACTTTTATAGGTCTGAAGGCAATTAGTTGTTAGCCTTGATAAGGCTGTCATTTAACAAACTGATCATTGTTATCTTTTAGTTACAACTATTTGGCCTTTGCAAGTACTGATGAAACTCTACTATCCATTATCAATTCATTTGCATTCTTAACTGGGTGATCCTGCTTTTACCGAAACATGGAACTTCATTTTGTGTGTGTGCAATAATGTGATCAAAATCCAGGAAGCTGGCTTGCAAGCAAAACAGCAAGTGTGATATCAGGACCCACAGACAGTGATCTGACCCCTCTGTAAATGGACAGGGTCTTCTAACACCCTCCCCTGACCTCCATGTAGGTTGGCCATAGTTGGTCAGTAAATACAATGGGAGCCTCTATATGTGCATCTTGGGTACTGGCCAGGTCCTTGAAAGGATTTCCCCTACACCCAGTCCTTGGCTTGGATGCTGTAAATTCTTGTGTGACCCACTTCTCAACTTGGTATCAGTGGGAAGCTCCATTTACATGTTAGAATTCAGTGTGAATAGAAAGAGCCTATGCATTTTTTCTTAGGTCTATTCTTTATTGCTACCTACTCAACCTCTAGAAAATGCCTGCGAGGATCCATTCTGTTCCCTAACTTTCGTTGTCTACCTGTGTTTAATTCCTTCTACAGAAGGAAATATTCACAATCTAATAGGGCAAAGACAGAGCTAAGGTTCAATCAGCCACCTGGTGATACCTCTTCTGCTGCTTGGTTAGGGTTGCCTCAGGAGGGTGTTGTCAAAGCACACAATCCCATATTCTATTGCTCACGGACTCTTCCTATCCTTCCCATGTTGTCTCTCACGCAGGCTATACAACTTCCTCTGCTGGCCTCAAAGATAACTAAAGGCAGTTTGATCTTTCAATTTATCCCACACATCCCTGCTCTGATGCCTCCACTTTGCACCTGGTAGGCAAATGATCTACAATTTGGTGACTTTGTAGGATGAGTAGTTCTCCTGCAACTACAGGCAGTCCCCAGGTTATGACAGGGTTCCTTTCCTGAGAACTCTTTAAGTTGGAAATGAACAAAAATAGTGCATGGGAGAAGATCACAGAAACAGCTGTGACCGGAGAGTGAGTAGGTGTGGGAAGAGGGGCAGCCAGCTGGCCTCACTGACTCAGAAAACGAATTAGTCTGCTCAGCACTCCCAGACCTGTTTGGCTTAACCAGCTCCTGATTGTTGTGGCTTGGCAGAAGTAGAAAAGGCATGCAGAAATGTCTTGTTCCCTGCAGGTCTCCCAAACACTTGTTCGTATGTATGGGCAGCCCATAAGTTGGGTGTTTATAACCTGGGAAGGACCTGTATATTAAACCAGACAAATGACTATATTAATGCTGTAATGCTCAAATCTGACCCAGAGGTTTAATAATTAACAACAGAACAGAATTATTTATTCTCTGGTGATTCACCTTTTTATTCAGAGTTGAGAAATTAAGGCAACCTTAATGTAAGGGCTTTACCACAGCAATAACCTTGCCATGTATCCACTCCCCTAAAGCTAAACCCTGTGTATTTATAAAAACATTGGAGTAGGCCATCTGACCCTCTGAACAATTCATCAAGATCATGGCTGATCAATTACCTTTGCCGTTTTCCTGCACTATCCCTAAATCCCTTAATGCCTTTTAATATTCAGAAGTTGATCTGTTTTGAATGAACTCAGTGACTTCACAGCCCTAAGGAGTAGAGAATTCCAAAAGTTCACCACCTCAGTCCTAATTTCTCCTCCTCAGTCCTAAACAGCCTACTTCCTATTCTGAAATTATGCTGCCTGTCTCCAGACCCCTCAGGTGGCAGAAGCATTTGCCCTACGTCCAGCTGATCAAACCTTTTTAAGAGGTTTGTAACTTTCAATTAAGTTCCACTTGTAGAGAATGGCAGAACTGGTGGAGATATACAAGATGTTCAAGAAACCCACTCAGGAACTTGGAAGAACTTTCACATTTCTTCCAACCTTCCGAAAAGAAACTGGCTACTGCAGGGAGTGGTTGAAGTGAATAGTATAGATGCATTTAAGCAGAACCTGGACAAGCAAATGAAAGCAAATAGCTGACTATGCTTGTAAATTTGGTTGAGGATAGATGGAAGGAAGCTTGAGTAGAGTGTAAACTAGTTGGGTTGAGTCACCTGTGTCTGTACTGGATACCCTTTGTGAAAGAGTCTTTGGTAATAGAATTTGTATCTGCGTTGTGTATGCTCCTTTGAAATTGATAGAGAGTGACTGTCATGTGGCAAGGAAACTGACTCTTTTTGACCCACCACATCTGCGCTGACCGTCCAGCATCCAGATACACTAATCTTGTGCTAATTCTGTTTGATCCCCATGTTCTCATCAATTCCCTCTAATTCTCCAACACCCATCTACACTAGGGGCAATATACAGTGGCCAATTATGTACAGTTCGGATGCAGGAGTTAACTGAAGCATCTGGGAGAAACCCACAAAGTCATAAGGAGATTGTGCCAACTCCACACAAACAGTACTTGGGTTTGGATAAAAGATGGATCTCTGGAGCAAAAAGTGGCAGCACTTCCTACAGTGCCACCAAGAGATGCTGTTCTTGCTTCTAAGCTTCAAAATGGAGGTCAGGAGAAAAGGTATGACTTCCCCTGAGACTTGCTCTACTGCTGTAAGTACAGAGCAGTAGGACTTGTATTCAGCAATGTGCCCATGATTTTTGCCCTGTCTTGTCCCCATAATATGAGATTATTTAAACTAGACTACGATTGATATCAGAAGGTCATTATTGAACGAAATGCAAGGCAGAAAGGTGAACAGGTGCAAGCATAAATGGGAACTCTGAGGTAGGCTCATGGGAATGCAATTACAGATTACATGGAGAGTGAACACCACCATAAACAAGTTTTTTGTGAATGTATCTGCTATATAATTCACTGTTGCTAACCTGTTAGATGGATATTAGAAATTATAATCCATGTGTGACTTCCAATGCTACTTGGGTGTTATGAGCCAGCAACAAAAACATGCTGAGTCATGATATAAGTGTTTAAAAACTACTTTATTAATAATTAATTATAATAA
>JARFYF010000074.1:95532369-95544228 GCA_030265395.1 Rhina ancylostomus
GTGAATATGTTTTCTCATTGGTTGGTTTTGCCATTTTTTTAAAACCATCTAATAGGTTTTCTGATTGGACCATTGTTAGCTAAGGAGTACCTCTTATCTTGGGTATAAAAGGTGTCATTTTTGTTAATCATTCGCTTGCTCATCTCTCTCTTGCCTATCACACTTGCTCTCCTGCTCCTTCCACCCCCGGCCCTAGCTCATCCTCAGTTCCTTTTGTCTCCGCTCATCTCCCAGTAGTAAAGCTGGTGCCGTGTGTTCTGTGACTGTTTCTTTGTTATTAAACTTTTCCAATAAAACCTTGAAGCACCAAGTTGTTTTCAACTTGTTTCTGGATTTCCGAAAGAATCTTCAGATTCGAAAATAACTGGATCAGACACTTCTAAATATGTAGGCTACACATTAGTTATGCATTTGGTTTTCTTGCGAGAAGTTATGATAACCTAATTTTCTTAATCAGCAGTTGCTTTCTCTCACTAAACCTCCATATCAAGGCTGAACCCAGCCAGAACTGAAGTGGCTGGCCCAAATCCAAGGGTACTCGATGTTTTGGTGAGGAGTGGGGGCTGGTGCCAGAAGGATTGGTTCGAATACATTTGCTCTTTTTTTTTCACTTTATGAACATGCCTTATGTTTTCTAAAATTACAAATTTAACCAAGCAGTTTATATGATGGATCAAACGGCTGAACCATCTGGAAAGTAAACTGAAATATTTCAACTTTGAATTTAAACATGTCATTAGACCACAAGTTGTTCCTTTCATCCACAATGCATGGCACTTCTGCTTCCTGGTAGATGTGTTGAGGATACAAACAATAGAACTAATTTTCTGAATCTATACACAGCTGGTGAGGAAATATATCTGCTCATAGCACACACAGGTCAAAATATTTGAGTGTGCTGTGCATTAATTTTATAATTTTAAAATCTGATGGTTAAAATTAGACTTAAGTGTGTTTTTTTTTAATTCATTCATAGTCACACAGCATGGAAACAGGCCCTTTGGCCCAACTGGTTCATGTTTTCCAAGTAATTAATAGCTTTCAGCAAGCTGATTTCCTGACAAGTGAGAATTTTTTTTTCCTCCTTTCAGGCCTTGGAAGTATGAAGAGGCGGCGATACGTTAAGTTGATGGTGGTGTTGCTGATGTTTCTAGCCATATTCTTCTATTACATATTTAATGAAAAAATTAAATACAGTGGGTATGTTATTTTACTATGGCTTATCAGTGTTATTTATAATATGTGGATGTGCTATATGGGGGTACTGCTCCCCTGTTCCTGCCATTTTAAATGTGCGTATATTGGGGAAAAAATGGGAGCTGCATCTTTTCACATTTCTGTGACCTAATCTTTAT
Organism: Rhina ancylostomus; assembly: GCA_030265395.1. NCBI lineage: Eukaryota > Metazoa > Chordata > Chondrichthyes > Rhinopristiformes > Rhinidae > Rhina > Rhina ancylostomus. The sequence goes on from JARFYF010000074.1 coordinate 95,533,725, forward strand.
TCTAGACAGTAGGTGCAGCTGTAAGTAAATTGATCATAAGTTACTACTTTTGAAAGTGTAACTAATGATTCCTTAATTTAAAAAAAAATTCTTAATTCGATTATCTCCCTATGCTGTTGCAATAAACAAATTTTTTTTACTTGGGGAAAATTCCAGAGGCTGTATCTTTATAAGACTACTGTGATATGTTTTGTGGTGATATTCGTGGTTGATGTAAAATCTGCTACTCTCAATTTTTGCAATAAATGCTTAATGGTAATTCTGCCTCTGTATTTTGCACTGTATGGATCTGTGCCTCACTTGTATCCAGACAGTTGTTGGAACAGTTAGAACTCCTTATGACTGTGGCAATTTGTATTATTGGACTGAGTAATTGCAGGTTACTTGGCTACAATAGGTGAACCATTGTATTATACATGTACTTGTAACGTCATTTCACTTCTTTTGAGGAAGGGTCACAGATGCATTCTGAAGAAGTATGATGTGTTGTAGCTGAACTTCAAAGGGCATTTGATAGGGTTCCACTTGCTGCTTCTAGCTGAATTCAAACCTATGGGAATTCTCGGTCAGTCTTGGGTATAGATTCCAGCAATGGTTTTGGATAGTGGACCAGTATCTGCAGTCTCTTGCCTCTGTCTTGGACAGTGATATTGTTTCAGATTGATTCTCATAATAGGGAAAATAAGATTTAAAACCTGATTTAAGAGGAATATATGTAGCAAGCAGTATTGTCCAAGTATTGTCTTAAAATCCCTGTGTTCCACAAGATTCATTGTCCCATACATTGAACACTCTAATTGTTGAGTTTGTTAATCTGAATGCTGCCTAGATAATCTAATTATTGTGGCTTTTGTGTGTTATTTTGGACCTTTTTAGCCCTTTTATACTACCTCAGCAAAAATGTCATTTCTCATTCTCTATTATGTTCTTCTCTTGTGAACACCATAGTAAAGCCCTCTTCCTATCCAAAGTTTTTTTAGCACTAAGAGACTATCTTAATCCTGGCACCAGACAAATAACACAACCTTTTTGGCAGCTTTAGAGAACTTCTGTCTCCCATTACAACACTCTTTTTAATCACACCACTCCTTTTATGCTCTCTACTGAATAACCTCCCTATACCAAGTCCCCAAGTACCTGTTGATAACATCAGAATTTGAAATTCCTGCATCCTGAGTTTCATACTTTCTTGACTCAGTCACGTTTTCTTCATCCCGAACATTGACTAGCATTTAAACTACTCCCTAACTTGAGCACATGACTATAGGTACTTCTCCAGATTCAATGGACCAAAGATTATGCAACTTGGACTCAGCTCAACAATGCTGAGCTCATGTGCCTGGAAGTGCAGACACAAATAGCGGATGAGATTAGTCAGGATGTTGTCATTCTTTCTGTGTCCTTCTCTTGCCAGAGCCCTTAAAGTTGCTGTTGCTTATCAAATAGAACCAGGAGCAATATAAACTTCCTGTGGACAGAATGTGTTTTTTTTGTTTTGATGTTTAGTTTTGATGTTTGAGCTTTGCTGACTATCATTTTGTTGTTTATTTGCATGGTGGGGATCCTGCACTCCTTGTGTGTGCAACAGCCATTCTATGACTGCAAATAAAGTTTACAGGAGTCTTGGTGGTCTTATAAAAATTTGGCATCTGGTGAATATTGGGGGAGGGAGGGGAGGGATGTCAAATTATAACAGGAGTCTGGTGAGGCATTGGCTGCTGTTAGTAATGGCCTGTCTCTTCTCTTGATTGTTCCAACATCAGTCAAGTTAGATTCTTTAATCTCAATAATAATAGTAGCTTTCCATCAATGCTTACATGACAATATTTTTGTGGTTTTAAAGGAAGTTTGTTAGGATATTGCTCTTGGCCAACATACATACACTTAAGATGAATTAGAAATGCTTTCCTTTCAACTGTTAAGCCCAAGTTACTGTCTCAAAACTTAAATATCAAACTTATAGCTTAAACTTTCAGATAAGATACAAAATAAAGCCTTTTATGATTGCTGATATCTTCCTTGTTTATGACTCAGATTATTGAAGTTTTTGAAATAGTCAAAGTTTTGACTAATTCAAAAGTAGAAAATAACAAACAATGAGCAGATCAGGTACCATGACCAGGGAGAGAAATGGTGTTGATGATTCAAGTTGCGGACCATTCAGGAATGGGAAGACAAGTGGAGCAAAAAGCAAACTGCAGGAGGAACTCAGTGAGTTGAGCATCATTTGTGGAGGCTAAAGGATGGCTGACACTTAAGGTCAAGACCATGCATAAGGAATGAGACTATAGAGGGAAGATGGCGAGGATAGAGGTGAGAGGAAGGAGTGAGATGGTGAATGTAGATGAGATGGAAGGTGGGGGAGAGGATAGGAAGGGTGGGCCAAGGAGGGAGAAGCCCAGGTGGATACATGTGTGGGTGATGTGCAGATGGAACTATGTGGAGGAGGTCTACCCTTCCTATTCCCTCCCCTACCTGATTCCATATGTCTATCCTCCCCCACACCTTGCCTAGGTCCACCTATCACCTCCAGCCCCTGTCTCACCCCTCCCTCTCATCTTTGTGTTGGGGATCTTCCCTCCATACTCTCAGTCCTGATGCAAGGTCCTGACCTGAAACATTGACTGTCCCTTTGCCTCCACAGATGCTGCTTGATCTGCTGAGTTCATTCAGCAGTTATTATTTTGCTCCAGGTTCCAGCATTTGCAATCTCTTATGTCTCCAGAAGATGGTGGATTTTAAATTGCAGAGAGGGGAAGGGGTGGAGAAAGTAGAGGGACTGTCTGTGATAGGGTGCAGACCAAAGTTGTCCAGGTAAGAACTACTTCAAAAACCATCAGTCAGAGTCAGAAAATTTAAAATAAAACAAATTGAAACTGAAATATACAGGCACATCTTTGGGGAGAGGAATAAATGATGCTTATCAAAAATTGTTAAATATGTAGTCCTGATGGAGGTAAAGTACACAAGAAAAAAGAGCAGGAATGGGCCACCTGGACCCTGAAGCCTGCCGTGCCTTCTATATGCTGGTAGCTGGATCGCCTTGGGTCTTAACTCCTTTTATGCCAGTATCACCAAGGCCTCAATTTCCCGATCTTTCAAATTTATCTACTCCCTCCTTGGATGCTTCTAAATGGAACAAAGCTGCCAGTGAAAGTGTTTGAGGCAGATACAATAATGACACTTTTTTTTAAAAAAAAGTGTTGTACAGGTACATAGGAAAGGTTTAAAGATCTAACAGGCAAATGGGACTAGCTTAGGTGAGCATCTTGGTCAGCATGGATGACTTGGGCCAAAGGGCCTGTTTCTGTTCTTTATTACTGTATGACTCTTAGATCAATTGTTTCCTGAATACTTTAGCTGCAGAATCATGAGAATTGTCCTTTTTAAATTCATGCTTTTTGTTACTTTTGTGGCTGGCAAAATAACGTGTTTGTCAATATCCTGCTGCATATTCAGAATAGCTGGGCACAGTTTAATTATGGGTAGTGTACAGGTGATCCTTCAATGACATTAAGGAAGTTTATAGCAAGTGTATGTATAGTGATGCAGTATGGGTATCTATAGGGAACAGTCATGTCCGACTCTCAGAAATTGGCTAACAGACAGTTCGTGGAACAGAAGCCTTGCATAACCTGTGGCTACTTGTAACACTTGTGCAACTTGGTGGTGTGGAAAGCAAATATTCAGCTTAGATCAAGAGTTGGAATTAAATGCATCTTAAAAGAAAAAAAGTATCTTTCTAAGTTAATTATCTTAAATTGTTCAATATCTTTGGTGTATGGCCTAAAAGTTCAGTTACACATCACATGTTCACTGTATTTTTGTGATTTTTTAAAAAATGGATTTCCTTGCCCAACTTGAGTTAAATAGGACTATGCCTGTTTAGTGTCACTCCAAATATTTGGCCTGGTAATGCCTGATGTTAGATACCTTTTGGAGCATTGTGGGGGAAACAAAGATCAAGTTTGCTTGGGAGCAAACATCATTGTTCGCTCCTAGATAACTCTATCTTCACCCTGCAGCTTTGTATTGGGATCTCTGAGATAAATAAAGCAAGTCTCTAACTTTTAATCTTTACTGGCAGCTCTCTGTTGCCACTCATGTGGCCTCAAGGCCCTTGATCTCCCTTTTCTCCCACCTTAAGCACAACTGAAATTTTACAGTGATATTTCCACACCCAAAGTGATCACTGGGACTGTGCAGCAGTGCCTATGTGGCACATTTATTTGGGTCGTTTTTGACTTGTGACAATGGATAGATCCAAACTGTGAGGGTGGAATTTCATTTGTAATTTGTGTAGAATAAATTTGAGCATGAGAGTTAAAGGGATAAGCATGGTTCCAGAAGAATGAAATGACAGCCACTTTTCTTGACCTCCTCACTCTCTATACTGCAGTATAGGCATTTGGCTTTGGATGAGCACAAGTTTCCTCTGGTTATAAAATTGGTCTTCCTAGCATTTGGGTCTCTGATCCCCAAGATTAACTGACTCTGTCCCTTTCCCTGGATATTGTCTGAAACTGAACCAGACCAGTGAACCTTTTATTAGACCCAAAAATGAGGCTTGGGCCAGATGTTCAAGCCACTGTTTAAAGCTGCTATTTCTGTTTCTGTAACATCCTGTGATTTTGCTGCTCCTGTGGATTGTCTGCTTCTGAAATCTTCATCCCTATCTTTTGTAGCGTCTTCACATGAATTGTCCAGATTCTATTCTGTTCTTCACAAAACATGTTAGAAATCAGTAATAGATAGAATCATATAGCGTGGAAACGGGTCCTTTGCCCTACTGACTCCATGCCAATGTCAAGCATCTATTCACACAAACACTTTGCAAGTCCTGTTTTTATCTTCCCACAGATTCTACAACTTTCTGGCAGTTGGCAACAATTTACAGTGGTTGATTAACTTTATTAATGTAGGGGATGTGGGAGGAAACTGGAGCACTCGGGGAGCATGCAAACTCCATACAGCACTAGAGGTCAAGATTGAACCGGGGTCACTGGAGCTGTGAGGCTGCAGCTGTACAACCTGTGCTGCCTGTGACAAAGTTCCATTCACCTATCTCCTTGCTGACCCAATTGGTCTCGTGTTTTAAAAATTCTTGCTCTTTATTTCAAATCCCTCCAAAGCTTCATCCCTCCATGTCTGTAAGGTAATCTTCAAGTCCCTCAAACATCTTGGATTGGTGCTTCTCCAATTCTGGAATTTTGAATGTCCCAAAATTTAATTGATGCATTTCATGTGTGCTTCAATATACATTTGACTAATAAAGATATTTTATTGGTCCCCAAGCCTTCAAGTGCCAAGGTCCAACATTCAGGAATTCCCTCCCTCAACTACTGCATGTCTCTATCTTTCTTTCCTCCTTGATCTACTTCACTGAACAACTTTTATTCATTTGTCTTGGTACTTCATGACTCAGTATCAAATGTTCTTGAGGTAATGCTCTTATGATGAGCATCCAATTTTTTTGTATGTTAAATGCACCTCAAATATAATTTGTTTTTCTCAGGGGGTAAACTTTATGCTTTTAAATTTTAAAAAATGAAGATCATTAAATGTGGATTGTGATAATGGCTATCACGTATTCTCATAAGAATGTCAAGCAGTTCCACTTGTTCTATATCAAATCTCAGCAAATAGGCTTAAGGTCAACATTGGGTGAGATTCACATGCAATTGAGTCCTGGGCCAGACATCAGTAGTAATCGGAGTCCTTTTTAAAAAAAGAAATGGTCCAACCCAATGTCACGTTTGATTTTCTTTTCTCAGGTATCCGTTTGGGTTCCTGATTTGTCCAATTAATCAACCCTGCAAGGATGCTGATGCCCTGCTCTGTCTCCAGCGTTCTTGATTTGTGACCTTCACTTGAAATGGCTTCTACTCATGATCAACTTGCCTATCTATATATTATATTATTTTAACAATGTTTAAAAAGTAAAACAAAAGAAAAACAATGTTTGGGTCTTTCTGACCTAGAGCCTAGGACTTCAAAACAATTCCTGAGTGGGGTGGGGGGAGTTTTTTTTGCATTAAATGGTTCTAGCCCAACGATTAGACATATCAGATTTAGGTTGGCAGCAGGGATTCCTCTTTTCAAAAAATCGAACTCAATGTGTGTTTTCTTTCTAATAAAATACTTTGTACTTTGCAAGTTACACTGCAATTGTCCTTGTAAACAAAGCTCTGAAATATAATACATGGGTATCAGCATTGTCTGGCTTTGGTGAAAGTTAAAACAACAGCAGAAAGGAGGTTGCTGTTATGGATGGTGCATGAGTCTCATGCTTGTGTCACTGACATTGCAACCCTTATTTCCTAGTGGTGTTCACGGTAGGAATGTCACCTTGATTCTGCAGTTTGCTGGAGTGAAGAAAACAGAGGTCATTCCAACGTAAGTCATTTAAGTATGCTGCAGATGTTTTTAAAACAGTTAACATCAATGAAAATGCTTGTCCTCAGAAGTAACTTTTAGATTTTTTCAAATCTGAGCAGACAGCTAATTTTGTGGGACTGTAAAGGAAGCAGACTGATTCTTGATCTATCAGTCCAGAGCAGTGGATTTAATATTGACAGGAAATTTAAAAAAAAATACAGTAAACTTCAATAATCTGGGACTTTTGGTTCTGGACCTGCAGATTTTCCACACTATATTTGATATAACTTCTATTAATATCCCAAAGTTTACGTGGAGCACGAGAAATGGAACCCCAATAAGTGGAGGGTGTGCATGGCAAATGTCACTTAGTGAGCCATGTGCTGAACCATTGGGATTCCTGAATACTCAGATAGTGGATTATAAGAATTGTACGTACCATGGTGTGACTGAAACCATCCTTAAAGATTACCTTAACCAAAAGGAAGATATAAAACCAATCATTTATCCAGATAATAGAGTGAGAGAAGGGTGATCTGTGAGCAAAAGAATGGTGAGACTTTGTATCTGATATCGGGAAGCTACCGTCAGAAGTTTATATAAAAGGCGATTTAGCTTTAAAACTAATTTAAAGTCAATCATTTCTTAATTAGGAATAACTCCTAGCCTGTATGAATGAAAGGCAAAGAAATGATTTGATTGGGAAGAGGTGTCTGGAAAAGAAGGAACTGAGTAGTTGTAAGGTGAAAGCAAGTAATGAAAATAAGACTCTCTTATTTTAAAGCCTTGATTTGTTTCTAATTTACCAATGGGCCCTGGCCTACTTTAAACCTGTGGTGTCAGAAGAAAGAATTTGGAAAAATATGGCCTTTTTAGTTTTCTTCTCCCAAGAAGCTGCCACTTGATGAGATCTATAGGAAGGGAAGGCCATTTATTGCCAGCAGCCTAGGCTTCCTGTGGATTGGACAATCGGTGGAATATCACATTATCCTTTCTGTACCTTCCAGTAGGAATTGATACATAACAATCAAAAAATGAAAACCATGTTGGTTGCCTTGAGATATTAATATTATATTCTTCCCTAGATTATCTAACTTCATAAACATGGGAGCAATCTAACTTGGTAGAGTCTTCCTGATGTACCAGACTCTGTTTGCATTGAACAAATTGTTATGTAGTCATAGCTTGCTAATATCCATGAAAACTGTTTTCAGAAGGAGAAAAATCAATACTTGTCTCTGTCACTTGCCTCTTGTGATTTAAAGTGCTTTAATCATAAGTACTAGGCCTCTCCATTATTCACTTTGTTTTCCCATCCATACACAAACATGCAAATGGAAACTAGCCACTGCACATCCAACAGCTCTACTCTCATTTCCATATATATTTTCTTTCTAACTTTTTTCTCACTTTCTTTTTCAAATTTAGCTTGTTCTTTAAATGACATCGATTTTGTTTCCACTGGATTATTTAGTTTACCTTGAGCATCTTTTGTTTATCCAATGAATATGCTGACCATAAGTTACTCAATATAAAACTTTCATCTAACTGAAATGACCTTTTGCTATTTATTCTTTAAAAGCCAGTTTTTAAAAATTGAAGTCTTTATAAACACCAAGCTAATTTCTTGAAATGTATTTTCAACATTGCTCCCTAGTAAAGTCGAATTTGGGGGAGAAAATCTTTATATGTATTCTTTTCATAATGAAGGTTCTCTGCATTGTGTATAGGAATTCTCATAAGTATTGTCCAATTTAATATCAGAAGCAGATTTTAATGTCATTCTCCAGTTTTTAGTATCTGCATATCCTTTTACAGTAACAGAATTGTGGGGAGTTCCAGGATGTAGGCCAAGTGACAATGAAAGAAAGGAAATGTATTTCCAGGTCATGAGTTGTGTGAAATTGGAAGGAAATCTGTAGGTAGAAGTGTTCCCATTTACTCTTGAACTATGTTTTCTATTCATGAGGTTGCATTTCATGTAATAGGAAGTGTTTGCTCCTTTTTGTAATTTCTGGACTCACAAGTACACATGAATACAATCAGTGATGAGCTTCCAGCAGTTACTGCTAACCTTGAGAGAAAAAAGTCTTGATTTATTTTGTGCTGTTCCCCCATGTAGGAACTTGAAGGGAAAATGCCACGTTATGCCTCTCAGTAGGGTCTTGATGAAATGGCATCATGTGGAATGGGGTGGGTGGAGAAAGAAGCATCACCTGCAAAGTATCAGAAGTTTTTGATATGGGGCATATCCAGCCCTTCTTTACTTAGCTGATGGTCAAAAATTTCAATGTTTCTGATGTTTATTAAGGATATTTAAATTTTGTTTTTAAAATAGTGTTTTAGTTTTTAATAAATCTGAGTTAGATAATACCTAATCTGAGCTATTCTCCTCTATTGAAACAGTGGAGAAGCTGTCCTTGCCCCAGTCCAGCCTGGAGTAGATTATAGAACATAGAATAGTACAGCACAGTACGGGCCCTTCAGCACATGATGTTGTGCTGACCTATATAAACCTTATCCACATTCTCTCTGTCCCCCTCTCTATTTCACCTCCCATAACCCGCTAGTTTTCTTTTGTCCATGAGCCTATCTAAGAGTCTATTAAATGACCCTATCACATCAGACCCTAGTGCTCCCCCTTGCCCCCAGCAGTGCATTCCAGGCCCCCACTACTTAAAAAGAAAAACCTGCCTCTGACATTCTTCCCCATCCACCCCTTCTCAAACTTTCCTCCATTCACCTTAAATGGGTGACCTCTAGTATTGATCATTACCGCCCTGGGGAAAAGATGCTGACTGTCCACTCTGTCTATGCTTCTCATAATCTTGTATATCTCTATCAAGTCTGCTCTCATCATCCATCTCTCCAGGGAGAACATGCGGAAGGTCCTGGGTTCGAGCCCCAGTGGAACCACATGCTCTTTTGGGGCAGCACAGTAGCATAGCAGTTAGCATGACACTATTACAGCATGAGCAATCGAGGTTCAAGTGTCACTGTCTGTAAGGAGTTTGTATGTTCTCCCGTGTCTGTGTGGGTGTCCTCCCAGGTGCTGCGGTTTCCTCCCACATTTCAAAGATGTACGGGTAGGTTAACATGGGTTTAAAATGGGCGGCATGGCCTCATTGGGCCGAAAGGGCCTGTTAGTACTCTGTAAATAAATTTTTTTTTAAATTTAAAGAACAGCCCGAACTTGTTGAGCCTCTCCTCATGAGACATGTTCTCCAATCCAGGCAGCATTCTTGTAAATCTCCTCTGCACCGTCTCCAAAGCTTCCACATCCTTCCTATAATGTGGCAACCAGAACTAAACACAATATTCCAGATGTGGTCTAGCCAGGGTGTTTATAGAGCTGCAACATTACCTGGCAGCTCTTGAACTCAGTCCCCCAGCTAATGAAGGCCAGCACACCATACACCTTTTTAATTATCCTATCAACTTGTGTGGCAACTTTGAGGAATCTATGTACCAGAACCCCAAGATCTCTCTGTTCCTCCACACTGCTAAGAATCCTGTCATTAACCGTGTACTCTCTGTTCAAGTTAGATATTCTATTGTGTATCACTTCACACTTATCCAGACTGAATTCCAAATGCCACTTCTTTGCCCAGTTCTGCATCCTGTCTAAATCCCATTGCAACCTACGACAACCTTCTGCACTATTTACTACATTATGAACCTTTTGTGTCATCTGCAAACTTAACCAACCCACTCTTCAACCTCTTCATCCAAGTCATTTATAAAAATAACAGAGCAGGGGTCCCAGAACAGATCCCTGAGGAATATCACTGGTCACCGACCTTCAGGCAGAATATGCTCCATCTATAACCACCCCCGCCTTCTATGGGCAAGCTAATTCTGAATCCGCACAGCAAAATTTCCCTGGATCCCATGTCTCCTGAGCTTTTGAATGAGCCTGTCATGGGAAACCTTATCAAGTGCCTTACTAAAGTCCACATGCACCATATCCACTGCTCTACCCTCATCATTATGTTTTGTCACATCCCAAAGAATTCAGTTAGGCTCGTGAGGCATGACCTGCCCCTCACAAAACCATGCCGACTATCCCTAATCAGACTATTCTTCTCCAAATGCTCATTAATCCTGTCCCTAAGAATCTTTTCCA
>JARFYF010000074.1:95581815-95592878 GCA_030265395.1 Rhina ancylostomus
CTTGTGCTCCAATGAAATTTCTCCTCCCAATCTGAAAGAAATCAACATTAACCAGACTGTGGCTGTTGCAACAGGAAAACATGACCAAAGGGTTGTGGTGAGTGCAGTCAACATTAAATTCCTTTAAATGCCCATGTTAGAGATGAAACAAGATGCACACTTAACCTCTTTACCCTATTCACTTTCCTGTTTTGAATATAATTTGACTGTCTTCCTAGTTGTTTCTGGTGTGTGACTTGGAAAATGGGAAGACAATTAAAGGGGCAGTGGCAGCACAAGTACAAAATTAGCCAAGGGATAGAAAACAAAAGTATTGAAGACTGGAGGGAATCGTTCAGCATTATTGTACAAGTCTCTTTAATATATGTTAATGAGATGTCATGGCTACAGAGCAAGATTAAGGTCTGCAGAACACAAATCATGGAAAAGTAGTAAATGAAGAGGATAGATGTATGGTAAAGGAGAATATGGGCAGACTGATTTAATATACAGGAGAAATTTAACAAATGTAAAGTGCATTTTATGGCAGTAATATAAAAGTGTAATATTTTAAAAAAAACTTTTTTTTATTGGAGGTGCAGGAACTGAGGTAGTCGTGGAAGGTGGTAGAATAAGCTGAAAAGGCTGCTTATAATAGCAAGGACACAGTATTCCTTTTTAAAAGGGGTATGGATTATAAAAATAAGGACACTGATTAGGCATTCTAAATTGTGGGTTGGGTCCCAGCTGGAGAAAGTGTATATTCTGAGCATCAACCTTTAGCAAGGAAGATTTATTAGAACACTTGTGGAAATGTGAGGGAAAAAAAATCGGCGAAGATTATAAGCATTGAGACATTTTAAAGTTACTTCAATTTTAGTAACTTAAAATTAACAGTAAAATACTTGATTTAAATAAAATATACAAAACATCAATCAATAATTGGCTTTTGCCCTACAACCCCCATAATAATGAATGTGGTTTCTGAGGAGATCTGGCATAAGATATGAGATGTGATTTTCCCCAACAATAATCTTAAGGAATCTCAGCCACACATGCTGTATAACACATGGATTCCAGAGCAAACATATGTGGCCTTCCAAATCTGTCAATGGACCCTGGACTTCCATGTTTGACAGCACATACACATGTCCAAGACTTTCTGCCGTTTTAACTGCTGAACAACAATAGTTCTGATCAGAACAATTGGCAAGATCCCATCCATTAAAATGTAACCCAGCCAAATGTAATCCATTTCTGTCTAAAATATTTCCTATTTTTTAAAAAAAAACAAAGGGAATTTTTGCTGATCCTAAAGAAGCAGTAATTACATTAACCTGGACCAATCAGATTTTTTTTATCCATAGCTAATCTCACAGTTGAGTGATGGCTCAACATCTAAAACCCTCTGGTGGTTAATACTATGTGTTACACCCAAACTTTCATGACTGCAATTGGAGTAAACGAGTGAGATGCAAGCACAGCATTTCAGCTTTCCCAGGACAGGGTGGAATGAAGATAATGCATATGGTAAAAGAGTTGAATAAATCTTCAGAATGTATTTAAAACTATTTTATTGATTGCTGTGTTTCCATAAAGAAATGCAGCACTGCATGGTTTAAATCTGGGAGACTAAATTGGTCAAATAATTTGGCACAACAGCAGCATAATAATTAAACTAGTGACCACAAAGTAGTTAGAATCTATCACAGATTAATAAGAAATTGAAAACCAGGGCACTGAACTGTACAAGGACAAACTTCACTGAAGTGGAAATGTACCAAATCTGCAGTTGCTGGACATCTAAAATAAAAACAAAATTCTGGAAATACTGAGCAGGTCAGGCTAAAGTTTTGGGAAGAGAAACAGAATTACAAACACTCGAGTTTGTAATGAAATGTATTGAAGTGCAAATGGATTCTGAAGAGAAAATAAGTAGTTACTTTAAATTACTGATAAATGAATAAAACTAGAAAAACCTTGCACCTCAATGTCCCAAAGCACTTTACAGTGGTTGTGCTGTAATTTATTATAGTGAGATGAAAAAGTATATGATAAAATTCAGCTTTGTATTACACTGATGTTTATGATTTGATTATAGATAATGTAACAGGGAACCAAAAGAGAAGATTATGAAGTCTAACAAGAAATAAGGCAAAAGATTTACAGCCAATAGAAAAATAGTAGGAATTTAGTACATGTATATAAAAAAAAGTGGAGGGGACAAGAAGAGTCTAATAGAGTAATTAAATATTTTAGAATAGTTTTTTTTTACAAATGAGTAGGCTGTGGAAAAAGGATTCTAAAATAATCAGCTCAAAATGTGGTCTCCTCCAAGTGGGAGAAATCAAATGCAGGTTAGGTGACACCTTTGCAAAATACTTTCATTTAGTCTCCAAGGGCAATCTTGAGCTTTCAGTATGCCTGCCACTTTAATTCTCCACCCTACTATTCTGACCTGTCTTTTGGCCTTCTGCACTCTTCCAGTGAAGTCAGACACAAACTCAAGGAACAGCACCTCACATTCTGTTGAGGCATATTGCTGCTCTTCTGTGGTTTTGATACTGAATTCTACAATTCCAAATAATCAGCCTTTTCTGTCTGTGTTAGAACTGGCCAGTTCTTATACAGGCTCATCCACTTTAACTCAGTTTTTCCTCTCAACAGATGCTGCCTGATCTGCTGAGTATTCCCAATGCATTCTGTTACTAGTTTTATTGACAATTACTTTTACAGTAAACATTACCTTCTCTGTCACTGGGTAAATCAGAGACTGAATCCAGAACATTCTGCTGCCCATCACACAAAAATGAAATGTTGACTTTAATCCTCAATTTAATATTCTTACCTTTTGCTTCCTTCTGAGGCATCACATTTTTTCCAAAGACGTGCATTTGTGGAACATCTTTTCCATAGTGGGAGGTATATGGCAAATCCTTTCCATACACTGGCAAGTGTGGCACCTCCTTGCCCAGGTGTTGCATATGAGGTCCTTCTTTGCCAACTCGTACCATATGCGGGACTTGGACTTGCACTTGCACTTGTGGCATCTGCTGTGGACCCTGCTTTATTGGATAGTAACCACCCCCATGAACAATTCCAACCAGAAACAAATGGACAGTCATTGTCAGAAACCATAGGAGGGGGAGAGGCACAGCCATGATCTGAAACAAAGCATATGAGAAAGTTTCACATTTTTAATAGTTCTTGTACCTCTCTTTACTTGTGTGATGGTTAAGGTGAAATAGTATTTGACAAAACATCCCACTTAAATGGTGGAGACTGACCTCCTCTATTTTCTATCGCTTTTCTCTAACAGAGAACACTGTTCTGTCGTATTCAAGAGCTTGTAAGTGACCTATCATTTAAAAAAAACTATTTAAACTCATCAATTTAGGACAGGAAAGTTCAAACATAGGGTATTGGTATGACCACATCTGGAGTATGGTGTACAGTATTAGTCTCCATATTTAAGGAAGGAGGTATATGCATTGGAAGCAGATTAGAAAACGTTTATTTGACTGAAATCTGAAACAAGTGTGTTGTCTTATGGACAGTAGGCTACTATCCACTAGTACTTAGAATGAGAGGCAACTTGATCGAAGCATTAAAGGAGCGAAGGAATCTTGACAGGGTGGTTATGTAAAGAATTTTTTTAAAATGGGAAAACCTAGAACTATGTAGTCAATATTCAAATGGAGTCACCTGTTTAAAATAGATGAGGCAATTTGTATATCTCTGAGGATACAGAGTCTTAAACTTCTTTCTTCGATAGGCAATGGAGGTAGGGATGTTCTTGATAATGTGGTGAATGTTTACTGGGGATAGGCAGGAATGGGGATTTAAGGCTACAATCTGAACAACCCATGATCTTATTGAATGGCAGAACAAGCAGGAATGGCCTACTTCTGCTCCTGACTATATGTTCAAACAAGTGTTTAAAATATTCATGTCTGTACCCAGAATGGTTACTAAGAGGCTGGGTAGAGTTTCTGGGGCTTCAGTAATACCAAATAATGCACAATTGAAAGAGCAATTCCACTGGAATACTTTCAAGATCAATTAAGACGATTTGGTATTGACATCTATGAAAGCTCCAGAGATTGAAACTGCTAATACTGTCTGACCAACTTGTACCTTTCTGATGTGAGCAAGTGTTTGGATAGTGTCACTAATGCAAGCTGCTGCATTATGGAATGACAGTAATTTTGCCACAGAAAGGGGACAGTTGGCCCATTATGCCCACATCCAAATTACCAGTATTATTGACATATCATTACTACCATGTAACCATGTTAAAGGTAAACATGTTGCTGTTGTTTTCCCATGTCCTCCAAATTTCTATTCATTAACTTTCATCAGAAAGCCTTTCCTTGGTATCAGCATGAGACTTGAGCAGACAGCAACTTCTAATGTTTTATGGTTTTCTTCCAATTATAATGTATCTTCTCTTGGAGCTTGCGGTATCCTGCCTATTAATATTACCAGCAAATCCACCATTGTAAAACTCCATTTTACTCGTATCCAAAGGACATTCAGCATGAGCTGCACCACCCATAAGTTGTCCAGCCAGCGCCTTCCTATTTTTAAACACATTTTGATCAGGAACTGGATCAATGTATTGTTATAACAACTTGACATAATTTGAGTTCCAAATAACTACAAGGTGAAAAGTCAAAGAAATTCTGCAAATCATTTGGCTGAGGAACTTCCAAATAATCAGTCATGTTGAACAACACTACTCCCAGTTTAGAGGTTCATCACAAAATAACTTGAGTATTGTGAGGTAATAGTCATTGCCAGCTGTCAAGCAGACGATGAAATTATGTCTTAAATTACGTGGACATGAAATGGCTATTTTAATGGTTTGACTAAATATTTCACTTGGAAGGTATAATGAAGTTGGTTCTAGCATCTTACTCTATGACTCTATTAAAGTACATGAAAGGAGGGGTTGAGAGGGATATGGTCCAAATACAGGCATAAATAAGGCTAATGGTGCTCTGCAGCTGGCCTCTGGAATGTATGCTGTAGTCTTTGACAGCTAAGACTCCCTTTGTGACTCTATCTTGAGTGTTTAGGGTCTTGTAGAAATGCCATAGATATTATCCAAGTGGCAATGTGCATCAAACCTACAACATCTGCAGCTTGAGCCAAAATCTTCTTTCTCAATTATTTAAATAGTGAAACGCAATGGTTAGTTTGAACATACTTTTACAAAAGATGCAAGGAAATTATCCATTAATTAGCATTGCACTTTAACTATTAAGTCAACTAGTGCTCTAAACTAATCCTAAGTGAAGGACATGACTAATATTCAATGTGATGTTTCACTAGAACAGTGCATCTACAGCAGAAGAGTAATGAAGATTGGACAATCCAAGGTACAGTATATACTTTGGAATGAAATCCCAATATGATCATTTAGACCAGGTCTTAACATATCTGCATCCTTGCTTGGTTTCCAACCATTTCACAAGCTTCTGCTGAACTTCCTTACTTTACATTTGGTTTTTCACAGAATGTATGCTTCACATTCAATCTTTCTTTTTAAGCCTGAATTTCAGATCACTTTCTTACTAACCTTCCCAAGGTTACCCACCACCGTTAATTACCAGATTTTTAAACTGCTACAGTCAGACACCATTATACTTTAAGCAGGCACTTTAAAACATTTTAATGGTGGCCAAAATGGGGATCTCAATGGATATGTTAACACCTCCCTTTTCATTTCAAATTGTTCTCTACTGATTTTTTTTTTGGCATTGATTTTTGCATTTAAAAGTCTGCATTGGAGAAAGCTGTAAAAATTGAAGTAAACAATTCACAGCTTAAAAACTACCTCTGTACAATTTTTTAAAAAAATTGCAGGACTATCTGAAAATCTTAACCAGAACCGCTTCTTGCAAATGGAATTTACAGTGATGCTGGCCAGATTACACAGTCATAGTTGCTATTTGCCAAGATAAAGCTGTTTCCCAATTCCATTGCTTTGATTCATGCAGGAAGGTTTCATTAAGCATAGTCAAATCAATCCAGAAGAAGATTTTTTTTGTCAATGATCACTTTTTAAGTCCATTCAGACATTGTACTCTTTTTGTATCACTTTTCTCCACCTCCACAAATTATAGAACATTTAAGGTCAACAGAGGTAGAACAAATTGATCTAGATGATTAATTTCATATTGTTTATAGAATACAAATACAATGATCAGCAGCAAAGAAATGGCACTAGACTAACAGTTGTCACTGGATATCTGATCCAGTGTTGCCCTCTACAGCTAATCAATGGCAAATGTCCATAGGAAAAGCAACAGAGACTATTGAATTGAATTGAATTGAATTGAATTACAAGACCCAGAGCTAGTTCTTAACTCCCTGAAATGGGCTGTTAGTGTAAGAAGCTGAAAAATTTGACAAAAGGAACAAAGACCCCGAACAGACCTTCAGACTTTAGCAGAGGTAGGACAATCAAGCAGCTCTCAAGAAGTGGAATGATTATATCATAGTGAAATTGCCTGACTTTGTTTTGACAGTATATTTTTAACTCGTGTCAGCCGGGTTTTCCAGACCTTGGGACACCAGTTGGGTGCAAGGAAATGAGAAGAACTGGATCCATGAGGTAAGAGTCGTAACTTCTTGGGGGCCTGGAGGAGCAAGTGTGTTTCCTTCAGGGTCAACAAGCTACCCAGTATATTCTCTTAAAACAATCTATCCACATCCCTTGCCCACCATTGAATATCTCCAACTGCTATCATTTGAATGCATCAGCCCTAACCTTGACTATTTAGTAGGTAATTAGTGTGCACATTCCACAACATCATGCCCATGTACTGATAGAACGATTTCCATTTCATAGAGCTGTTATTGCATAACCTGTGGAAAACATGGCAACTCCCAGTGCAACTTCCAAATTTCCAGATTTAACTGCACTTTATATAAAATTCAGGCCAATAAACACTGATTGCAGAGTCAGTATCTGATGAGGAGAGCATTGACATCCAGTTATTTTCCACTTTTTTTGCCATGGGAAGATTTCCTTTGCAATATTCACAGAGGAATTGTACATCTTTAAAAGAGCATGTATATAGTAGTCATAACTATACTGCAAATCTGGACAGAGAAATCACATTTTACTTTACAGGGCATTAGTTTTTTCAAATAATTTTTATCTGTCTCTCATATATAGAGCCACACAGCACAAAAGCAAAATCCTGTGGCCCACCATGTCTATGCTGACCATCAGGTACCAAAACATACTAATCTAATTACCAGCATTTGGTCCACAGCATACTATACTTTGGCAATCCAGGTTCTTGTTCAGATGCTTGTTTAAATATTGTGAGAGTACCTCAGCAGTGCGTTCCAGATTGTAACTACCCTCTGGGTGAAAATATTCTTCCTCAAATGCCCCCAACCATCTTACATGTCACCTAAAATCTATATCCTATGGTCTTGCACATCTCTCTATGGAGAAAAGTAATATCAACTCCATTTATGCTTCTCATAACTTTGTACACCTCCCTCAGCCTCCTCTGCTCCAAGGAAAACAGATTCAGCTATCCTGTCTCTCCTCATAACTAAACCATTCCAGTCCAGGCAATAACTTAGTGAATTTCTTCTGCACCTTCTCCAGTTCAATGATGTCCTTCCAAAAGTATGGAGACAAGAAATGCATAAAGTATTCCAGTTATAGCCTAAACAATGTTTTATATTGTTGTTCAGGTCCTTCCTACACTTGTATTCTGTGCTCCAGCTAATGAAGGCAAACCTCCCATACACTGCCTTCACCTCCCCATCCACCTATACTGCCACCTTCAAGGATTCTTGGACGAGTACACCAAAGGTCTCTCTGTTCCTCAGTACTCCCTAGGGCTCCACCATTCTTGGAAAATGTTTTGCCTTTATTTGTTCCAGTAAGCATTAACCCCAGTCTTATTGATGCATTGCAAGATACATTTTCTGTTGTTACAGCAAGATATAGATTAGATGGAAAGTTGGGCAGAACTTTGGAAGGTGGAATTTAATCTTGACAAGTTCAAGGTGATGCATTTTGGAAGTCAAATAGGGGTAGGATATCTACAGTAAAAGGTGGGGTTCCAAGGAATGTTGATGAACAGGGGGGCCTTGGGATTCAAGACCATAGCTCACCAAAAGTGGCGATACAGGTAGATAGAGTGGTGAAGCAGGAATATGGTATGCTTGCCTTCATGGGTTATGGCATAGAATATAAAAGTTGGGTTATTATGTTGCAACTTTACAAAACACTGTATAGACTGCACTTAGAGTATGTGTCATTTTGGGGATGTGCCTGCATTACAGGACTTTAGTTACGGGCAGAGATTAGATAGACTGGACTGCTACTTAGGCTGGGTTTGCTTTCCCTTGAGCAAAGGAGGCTGAGGGTGAGGTGATCTGACAGATAAATAAGAGACAGTGATAGGGTCAATAGTCAGAATCCATTGTTTGTGGTAGGGGTATCAAAACCAAAAGGGCATAGGCTTAAGGTGAGGGAAAGGAGTTTTGAAGGGAATTTGAGGGAACTTTTTTTTTACTACACAAGAGTGGTTGATACTGGAACTTGCTGCAGAGGAGATGGTGGAGTCAGATACAGTTGCTACATTTAAGAGAGATTTAGACAGGAACTTAAAAAGGCAAGGTACAGAAGGATACAGACCTAGTGCAAGCAAATGGAATTAATGTAGATGGGTAATAAGGATGACTCTAATAATTGCTGATGTAAAATAAATAGTAAGTGTTTCATAAAAATACATTTATCCCTACTCCAATAATTTGTATATCTATCAAGGAATAAGCAATAAGAGTGAACATTCAGATTGATAACTTTTCACCAGTCATTAACTTGAAACACTAACTCTGTTTTTCTCTCTCCACAGATGCTACCTGACCTGTGGAGCAGTCACAGCCTTTTTTAGTTGTTTGATTTCCAGCATCTACAATATGTTGCTTTTGGATTATAGGAAATCAGATGCCATTTTAAATTCATTATTACAACATTATAGATTGAAATAGAATTCAAGTCAACATGTCTCAGATTAGAAAGTAAATTGGTTCTAGGTTCAGTAATTTTGTATTTAGTCCAGCAACTGAATACATCAGAAAGTACATTTCATTCCGCACTAAATGTGCTCCTTCTCCTAAAAAAAAATCCATTAAGCTCTTTGTCTTGTATGCCCAAATCCATTTTAAGTATTTAAACATGGTTTCAAATGCTGTTTTTATACTCGTATACTTTTCTATCTACTCTTAATATCCATGGGACCTGGCTCCCGATCTGCCAACTGTATCACTTTACGAATGGAAACAACTTATCCTGTGACATCTATCCGGCACAGACTGATTCCAGTTCATTTGCGCAAATGTGAAGCTTAGGAAACTCTACTTAAAGAATATTACATTTTCCAGATATTTCCTGTGTTCTAGACAGTAAAGAATTTTTCATTCCTCTGCAAATTCTCCTAATTTTACTTTCTAAGAAATAGAAAATCAAGAAACACTTATGTTTTCTTACCTTTTCACTTCTATTCATTGATGGTACAGGTTATAAAATGAAGAAGGCTGACCTCAATCTTGACACTTTTTCTTGTTCATATAAACATGTCAGTGTGTAAACAAAAACAAAATCAGCAATTATCTCAAGCTAGCTGTTCCAAATCTCACATTTAGGATTCTTTGTCCCAACTGGGGATGGAGAACTTAGCTTTTATTTGTAAGGTTGTTTCCAATGAAACCTTTTGTTAACCAGTTCCTGCGTTGGAAAGACTATAAGTGTCAGGTGGGTCAGCCTTGGATTCGGGTGTGAAAGCAGCAACAACAGTAGCCTAGTTAAATCTACTCCCTGTGCTCTTACAAGGATACTGGCATTTGATCAAAGCCATGAAACAAACACCAGCCTGAATCAAGTGGGGACCTGAATCAAAATAAAAACAAGTTGGGAGATAAAGCCACCTCGCAAGGCATTAGTGTGTTTTTAAAATGGGAAATGGATTGCAAACCACGATATCATTGCATCACTCCTCCACTGTTCATTTCTACCATTAGATATTTTCTACTGTTTGAACACAAATATTAACAACAGGGAAAGTTCATCACAGAGCATGTTTCTCTTGTTACCCACCCAAACAACAATCAGTGAGCTGGGTTTTGTTTTGGCCCACTTTTAAGCCCAATGAAGAGGCGCTCATTACAGTCTATTTGTTTATACCCCAGTTAGTTTATCTGCTTTTGGTTAAGGTTATGTTCCACAGTGTACACTATTAGCATTCTTCACAACAGCATTTCTTGGGAGTTGTGATTAAAAATAAAAATATTCATACACGTCCCAGGAAGTACTGACAGTCTTAGGACGTGTGTTTTGAAACATTTTTTTTATATTATCTTGGACTCATTCTTAAAGTGCTACCTGCTGGGAGTCATCTGCACAATTAGTCTATCAGGCCAGAATTCCAGCAAAGCCAACATATCTTGCTGAAAAGTCTGCTCAACAGAAGTCAAGAGTCTCCAAACAGCTGGCACTGTTTTGCTATTCTACGATTAGATGAATATATCTTTTCAATCATTGTTTCCATAGTTAGAAATTGAACATTGCTGGTCTACTTCTGGAATAGATTTGATAGTACAATGATGAAAACATCTTAAACTCTGAAATGGAGAACAAAAAGAGCTAATTAATGAATCCCATTAAGGAACAATCTAAATTTTTCAGAGATGAAATCTGATTACAATCTTTTTGGTTAACTTGCAAGAATATTTTGTCATTTGAACTACAATATGTAATACCTGTAAACTAACATTGTGGACCAGAGGGTCTGTTCTTGTGCTGTGCCAGTATCCTACGGGGCAATTCATTTGTTGCATAAATGTGTTCTGGTTTCACCACCTGAACTGTTAGCCTAATTGCATAATGCATCACCTGAAATCTCAGTACGATAGTGCGAGGAGTAAACCGTTAGAGATACACCTTTAGGATAAGGCATGGAACACCTCTAGCATCTTGAGTGAAGTTAACAAATAAATACTGCACCACTTGAAGAAATGCAAAGTTCTTCTGGTTGCCAAATATC
>JARFYF010000074.1:95637596-95648721 GCA_030265395.1 Rhina ancylostomus
GCATGCAAAACAAAGTTTTCACTGTACCATGGTACATGTGACAATAATAAACCAATTTATCTAACTTTTATAACTTGGACTGCTCTTATAGCTTGGTGTTTGGAGCTTGCGAGAACTATCAATCCACCAGAATTAGGCTCTAATTGATGTTGGGGTTTAACTCACTATTTACAAGCTCCTCAAAACAAGTTCCTGAAGAGAAACTTTAATGTGACAGGGCAGATTAGAGAGTGGAACGAGCTGCCAGCAGAAGTGGTAGATGCAGGTTAAAATTGTAACATTTAAGAGAAGTTTGGATAGGTGTATGGATGGGAGGGGTTTGAAGGGATATGGTCCAGGTGTAGGTAGATGTGACTTGGCAGAAGATCAGGTCAGCATGGACTAGATGGGCCAAAGGGCCTGTTTCTGTGCTGTATGACTCCATTAAACACTACTCAAGAATATGCATTAATGTCTTTGAAGTAGTAAGGTACCCGATGTTCCAAGTTGCTTCAAATGAGTACAATTAAACAAAACTTGGAACTAAACTGAGAAAAGATAGTAAAATGGTAACCCAAAAGGCAGCCAAGAGATAATTCCAAACAAAGACAATGGAGGGTACATTGAGGAAGACAGCAGTGCCAGATGTGATTTTCTTTTTCAAATCTCAAAATCCCTACAGCTCCCCAGTTATTTTCACAAGCAGGTACCATGAGCATCTCCAATTGGATCTTTCCTAAATGTTTCAACCCAAAATGTTACTTCCATTTCTTTTTCCACAGAAGCTGCCTGACCTGTTGAATGCTGTTGCTTTTGTTTTAGATTTGCAGCATCTGTGTTTTTGTTCTGATTCTCAAAAGCTACTAACATCCAGGTATACCAGACACATCTGTTCTTCCAAGGAAAAATACCTGATCCAGTCAAAAATCTTTCTCAGTCATCCACATTTTACCACTGAGGATGCTAGTGCACTCATTCCAAAATTCACATTCAAACAGCCTTAATTCATAAACATATTTTAAGTGTTTTCTAATTTATTTGATCAATTGATCTCTAAATTCACTTTCCTGGTCCTTAATTCCAGCTCTGTGCTTGGTTGAAATTAGGGCAATCACAAAATATGATCATATTCTCTCCCACTCCTGAAACTAATTTTTGCTAACTGGGAAGTGGTGTGGCAGCAGGGCTGGGACTAGGGAGCAGATTCTGTTAGTCTGATGTTAAATAAGAAACCTAAATGTATGTTTTGCAGATCAAGCTATGCCTTTTAATGCAGCCACCTCATCACCACTTCCAGGTTCCTTGTCCAATCAGCAGCAGCAGGCAGGATGGCTTTCCTGATCATGAATCGTAACACCTTTATTTAAAGGAGCAATAAATCCAGTAGAGAAATGAGGTTTCCTTAATTAATGGGTTGTTAGAGTACAGAACACATGACCACAATAAAAAAACAAGTAGCTTCATGTGCCTTCAAGAAAGAACTAACTGAACACAAAAAGGACTGAAGCACCTCCCAAACTTCTAACCTCTGTCTCCAAGAAGGGCAGCAGATGCATGGGAACACCAGACATGCAGGTTTCCTTCCAAGCCGCTCACCATTCTTTCTTGGAAATATAATACCACTCTTACCTCATCGCTGGGTTTAAATCCTGAACTCACTAGTAGCACCACTGAGGAAGGGCCTTCACCAGAAGGACTCCACACTTCAGAAAGGTGGCTCAGCAGCACCTTCTCAAGAGCAATTACTGATGTCCAATAAATACCGGCCTCATCAGCATCAGTCACAGTGTATAAAAAGAAATTACAAACTTATGCTAAAAAGCTGAGATGAGGTACACCAAGCCAGAGGAAACTTTCATAGAGTACAAACACCAGCACAGCCTGGTTTTTCTCCCTGTTCTGTACTGCATTTGTAATATTAGCCACTTTGCAGACCATTGGTGGGGAATTCACCTTAACAAAAATTGCATGATCATAAAAGATTTTAGGAACCATCAAAATAGAAATTCTTTCAATTGCTCATTTTACAATGAGGAGGAAAATGCATCAGACTTAAAGAGAACATCAAGCACTCATTCATTTCCAATTTTATTTCAGGATCAAAAGGTTGTGGTCCATTATAATAAATTATTTTCAACTGGGCCGAATTATGATGGAGTCAATGGCTAACCCTCAATCTAAAATAGACATCCTACAATGCTCTATCACATTTTGACCTTAGGCTGATTCTCTTCCTTGATCTTGTTCTTGTTTTTTCTGCCACTTGTGTCTCAGAGTAAGAGAGCCATACAGCAAAAAAAGAATGCCAACGGTCATGCCTTTCTATACCAATCCTACTTGCCTACATTAATTCTATATTCCTCTGGGCCTTGCTCATTCAAGAACCCTGTCTGAATGTCTGTTAAACATTTCGAGTCTCCACCACCTCCTCTGGGAGCTCATTTCAGATACAATCTACTCGGTGTTGAAAATTTGTCCTCAGATTTCTTGTAAACCTCCTCTCTTTCACCTTAAACCTATGCCCTTTAGTTTTAGACACCACTACCAGGAGAAACAGACTCCGGTTATCTACCCTATCTATGTCTCTCGTAATGTTACATACCTCTGTCATGTCACTTCTAAGCTTCCTTTGTTCCAGGGAAGACAGATACAGCCTATCCACTCTCTCCTTATAAATCAAGCACTCTAATCCAAGCAACATCCTTCTGATTCTTTTCTGTACCCTCATCTTTCCTGCAGTATGGTGATCAGAACTGCACACAATACTCCAAGTACAGTCTAACCAATGTTTTGTACAACTGTAAGATAGCATCCCAATGCTTGTACTCAGTGCCACGGCTGATGAAGGCAAGCATGCCATAAGCCTTCTTCACTACCCTGTCTACTCATGTTGCCTCTTTCAGGGAACTATATACTTGTACTCCTTGGCTTCTCTGTTCAACAGCACCCCTAAGGCCCTGCCACTCACTGTGTATGTCCCTACCCTGGTTTAACTTCCTAAAATGCATCACTTCACACCTGTCCAAGTTAAATTCCATCTGCCATTCCTTTGCCCACTTTCCGAGTTGATCAAGATCCTGTTGCAACCTTAGACAAACTTCTTCACTGCCCACCATAACATCATTTTTGGTGTTACCGCTAATCTTATTCATCATGACATCAACATTCTCATCCAAATCATTACTATATATAACAAACAGGAGCACCCAACACCAATCCCTGTAGCACGCCACTGGTCACAGGCCTCCAATCTGAAACACAACCCTCCAATACCACCCTCTGCCTCCTACCACCAAACCAGGTTTGTATCCAGCGGCTGGCTCACACAGATCCCATGTGTTTTAAGCTTCTGGACCAGCTTACCAGACGGGATCTTGTCAAAGGCTTTGCTAAAGTCCACGTAGACATCTACTACCCTGCCCTCATCAATCCTTTTGGTCACTTCTTCAAAAAAAACTCAATCAAATTTGAGAGACATGATTTCCTCATGTACAAAGTCCTGCTGACTATCCTTAATCAGTTCTTGCCTTGCACAAATAAAACCCATCTTTCAAGATCCTTTCCAATATCTTTCCCACCACTGATATAAATCCCACCAACCTGTAGTTCCCTGGCTTATCCCTGCTGCCCTTCTTAAATAAAGGTACAATGTTAGCTAATCCCCAGTCTTCAAGCCCCTCATCTGTGACTAACAAAGTTACAAAAATCTATGTCAGGGCCCCAGCAATCTCCTTCCTTGCTTCCCAGAACATCCTTGAATACACCTGATCAAACCCCAGGGACTTACCCACCTTTATGCATTACAGGACCTACAATGCCTCCTTCATATGTTCCAGGATATCATTATCCACTTCCCTGAATTTACTCGTTTCTATGTCCCCCTCCACAATAAATGCAGATGAGAAGTATTCACTTAAGTCTTCACGCATTTCCCAAGGCTCCATACATAGATTACCACGTTGATCCTTAAGGAGACCCACTCTCTTCCTAGCTAACCTTTTACTCCCAATATACTATAGAATCTTTTAGAATATCTCATGGCCTCTTCAAGGTACTCACTTGATCCCAGCTACCTATACCTGATATATGCCTCTTGATCCTGACCAGATCCTCACCATCCCTCTTCAACCATAGTTCCCTAATCTTGCCAGTCTTTCCCTTCACTCTTACAGGAACATGTTGGCCCTGACCTCTTCTTTACTTATTTTTAAAAGCCTCCCACCTGCCAAACATCTCTTTATCTGCAAACAGCCTCTCCCAATCAACATTGGCCTTCCCCCAATTTAGGACTTTAATCAGAGGACCAGTCCTATCTTCTTCCACAACTATCTTGAAACTGATAGAATTATGGCTGCTGGTCCCAAAGTACTCCCCCACTGACCCTTCAGCCACTTCTCTAGTGACATTTTCTAAGAAGAGGTTGAATGTTGCCCCCTCTTTAATAGGGTCATCTAAATATTGCTTCAGAAAATATTCCTGAACACACTAAACAAATTTTGCCCCATTAATCCTTTTGCACTAAGGCAGTCCCAGTTAATATTAAGGAAGTTAAAATCACCTACTATTATAACGCTATTATTATGGAACATAGACTAGTACAGCACAGGAACAGACCGTTCAGTGCTACAGTCATCTGTGATTTCCCCAGATACATTCTCCTCTAATGCCTAGTAACTACTGGGTATCCTCTCGTATAATCCTTTCCAGGTGAGTTCCACTCTCCCCTTTTTTTTATTTTGAAGTTCTACCAATGTGGCCTCACTGGACATTGAGTTAAGTACAGCGATGATATTATCCCTCATCAATAGTGCAACTCCCCTTCCACCTCTGTCATGCCAGAAGTACCAGTATCCCAGAATATTGAGCTGCCAGCCTTACCCATCCCACAACCTTGTTTACATAATAACTATAATATCACAAGCCAATCTGCTAATCCATGCTCCAAATTCATGTGATTAACTGTAAGACTTCTTGCATTAAGGTAAATGCAGTTTAGCCCATCAGACCTTCCACAACCTTTGTCTTGTCCCTGCCTGGCCTACCTACTGGACTTACTTGATCTATCTTTCATCCTTCTCATTTGATATACCACTACTTTGAGTCTCTCAGTCTTTGCTTCTAGCTCAAATCACTTGTCACTGGCAATTTCACAAGTGGTATCATTAGATTTCAATTACCTGACTATACACTTGCTCAACGGAGTGAGGGTCATCCTAAGTAAATTGAGGTGCACACTGATACTGAAAGCCACTCATCTGAGGAAAAAAGAACTTACTTGCAGAAATATTTGGGGTGCTAGTGGGACCTCAAGAAATTGAAAAAGAAATCACTCCTGTAGGATTGTATTTGGTTTGAATTTCCAATCCCAGCAGTCAGGACCTGTAAAATGTTGAGTTCCGATAATAGAGAACAGTAATACTGCTGGGAACTGGAGTTGCATTTCAGAGAAAGCCAGCAGCATTGTCTGTGATTTATATTGAGTACTTGTGACCTAACTGGATGGTCAGCTGTTTCTGTTGGCAGGAGGAATCAAAAAGCAGATTCTTGCGGGTTAAGTATGCAATAGAAAAAAAATGCTTACAAGAGCCCAACAGTTTCCTGTCTACATATTTGCATTCAGTGTTTCCACTCAGACTTTCCATTCATTGTCTGCTGGGCCTGAACCAGGACATTTCACTCAAAAATGTACGATTGCACAGAAAAGAATTTAATAACCATGAACCTGAGGCAATAGAAAGGCTGTGCACTCTCATCAATTGGAAATAAAGATCGACACGGAGCTCAGAAAGCAGATGTGAAACACATAGTGCAAACTACAAGACCCAGGCATAAAACATTCCCCACCTACTAGAGGATTTCCCTGGCAACCCAAGTACCAGATGGTTGGCTTAGAATTCTGTGCTACCAGTGGACAACGTCTCTCGAAAAGGTACAACATTAATATCTTTTTCAGGTCAACAACCCAACAAAATAGGTTAACATCACGAAATTGAAAGATTAGAGCATGGAAATCCTAAACTGAATTTAATTAAATAAAAAGTCAAAAAAGAGTTTGTAATAATGAAAGCATCCAACTAGGAAAAAAAAAGCTGACTGCTTCCAATAATCAAAAGGATCCAGAATGAGGTGTCATTGGCATAAGATTAAATGCAAGAGATTTAGAACAGAGAGCAAAAACTTCTTGTGAGGCTGTGGAATTCACTTAAGTATTAGTGGCTGAGATAGAAACAAGATGGGGAAAGGCAAAAGCAAAAATAATTTCTCTGTAAAGCAGCATTGAAGAGCTGTGCACTGTCATTCTGAGAAGGAAAAGTCAGGTATAAAGGAAGTAAGGGAAAGGATGGAGCAGCCAAGAAAATGCATCCCAAATAGTAAAGGAAATAAAAGCCAAAATAAAACAGAAAAGATCAGGAAAATTCAGTTGACAGCCAAGAGGATTTTAGAATGCCCAGGAAGGAACAGTAAAAGTTAATATGAGATACAGACAGGCAGCATTAAGTTGAAACCTAAAATACTTTATGATCATGTTAAGTGTAATAAGTTGGTTGTGAAGTAATTGGGACTCTTAAAGAATCAAAAGGGAAAGGATCAATTGAAGTGGAGGATATGGCTGTGGTATAAAACAAGTGCTTTGTATGGCCGAAGAAGCAGATGGTATAAAAGTTATGGTGAAAGAGTTCAAGATTATGTACATTATAGCAATAAAAAGTGTACAAATGTAATCAACATTACTGAAAAGTGGTTAGTTACCCTAGGTGACCAACACTGATGATGAGCCTAGGTTTCTG
The DNA here is from genome assembly GCA_030265395.1 of Rhina ancylostomus. NCBI lineage: Eukaryota > Metazoa > Chordata > Chondrichthyes > Rhinopristiformes > Rhinidae > Rhina > Rhina ancylostomus. The sequence goes on from JARFYF010000074.1 coordinate 95,644,364, forward strand.
AAAGAAATAAGTAAAATTACTAATAGAAGTGTATAGGTTACAAGCTTTTAATGCTCATTGAGTACAGCAGTGGTACCAGTGGATGAGCAGGCTACAAAAATTCAAGCAAAGACAGAGTACAACCTAATTTCTATCAGGCTTGTCACTGCTGGCAGGGACATTATTAGAGATCATTATTAGGGCATAGGTTAATAAAGAAAAACAAACATACCTGACTAATTTTGATTGAATTCTTTGATACAGATACAGAAGGTTGACCTACATAGCAGTGAAGATGCAGATTTAGGACACAAGAGGTTTATTAATAAAAAAAAGACTGGAATTAAGGGGAAAGTGGTGCTATGGATAGGGAACTGGTGCAGTGAAGGGCAGCAGAGGTCAGTGGGGAATGATCTTTTACAAACTACCAGGTATTTTGCAGTGGGGTTCTTCAAAGGCCAGTTTAGTTGCATGACTTAGTTTTAATAAATGACCCAGGCTCGGGTGAGGGAGCAGCATTATAAAGTTTGGTGATGGACACTTCAGAATGAGCAAAGAAGATGGCAATGACATTCAATGAGGAAAACTGTGAAGTGAAGCACTTTAGGGTGTGGATGACAGTTGGTATGATTTTGAAAAGTGTGAATGAGTAGAGACCTATGTAAAGAATATCAAAGCAAAGAGATCAAAGAATAACTTTAAATGACAGATGAGGCTTCAGCTGGAATATTCTTCACACCCCTCTAAAAAAGATGTAAAGGTCTTTCAAAGTGTTCAAAAGGTCATATACAGGAATGTTATCAAATCTGAAGGGACTGTTTCAAGGTTAGAATAGTTAGGATTGTTTACTTGAAATTGTGAAGATTAAGGTGCCCTGATGGAGACTTTCAAAGCGTTGAGAAGGTCTTGTAGAGTAGATATAAAGAAACTATTCTCTTTGGTAATTGGGTCAATGACCTGGGGTCATAACTTTTGGAAGAAGACATTGAGGAGAGACAAGTAGAATCTATTTCATTCAGAAAGTTGCTCTACTTCAATGAATTTCTATACATAGCTGGAAATTTTGGAATTAAGCTCAGACTTCTGCTAGTGAACTATGTAAGAATCAAGATTTTAAAAAATAAAATGGAAAATAAAAGACATGGACCAGAAATATTACCACTTGGTACAACACATATCTGCATTATGCACTGTTTTGCTTTCAGTGTTTCAGTAAAGGATAAATAGTCAGTGTATTTATAGAATAGCAACTGATTTTATCCAGGGGAACTAATGAAGAGCTACTTGAGAACAAGGCTGAAATCACAAGTTACATGTATTTTTATTTCAAATTCCTTACTAAAATGGAATGTGTAAGGTTTTTTAACAATTTTTAAATGATACATTCAAAAGACAATTGTTTCCTTATCAAATAATTTGTTCCATTAAATTTGGTCATAATGTGGGGAAAAGGAAATTGAAGGACATGCCCAATTTTCAACATCATCAGGTCCATAGGGAGGGAAAACAACAGTAATTTTCCATGTTTAATTTATTGCCACCAGATACCAGGAAGTGTGTGTGTGAGTGTGTCCTGAGTTGACTGACACTTTCATTTGCCCTTCCCCTCTTTGGAGAAACACCCAGCTGTTAGCAATTACGGGCGCAGCTCCAGGATCCAGCAGCATGTGCCTGTGCAGAACTCCACACAACTAAACTCAAGGTATGTGCTCAGGATTTTAATGGTTTTAGTCTTGTGGTTTTAAACAGGCAAATCGAATAATTTGTTAGAGTTGAAAATATTGTTGCACATTTTCACTTGCCGTGGGATCAATGTAAAGAGCAGTTATATATGTGACTGCTAGCCCTCAGTTAAAACCTGACATTTGTTTCACAGTCACTAGCATTCCACAGCTGAATAAAGTTGTGTGGAGGCAAGGATTGTAAATGAATTATGATTATAAAGACCTGAAAGTGTTCAGCATACCTTGTAAAGCTGTTTAAGTATGTTCACAAAAACAGTACACTTAGCTGTCTCGCTTTCAGTGGTTAAAAGGGAAGTATCTCATATTGCAGATGAAGGACAGATAGACTGTAAGATACTGCAGCCAGGAATTTACCTTTGAAAGCCCCATTTTCCTGCCTTTTTGTAAATATTGCAACCAGTTACAGAATAGGAACTTCTTTTGTTGGCTCTTTCTGAAACCTGATGCAGTGCGATTGGATCTACTATTCCCCTTTACTGCAGACTCAAAGAATGCAGTAGCGTACACCTGATTCACTTCTCTTGCAACGACAATGTCCTTACTTTTAAAATTGCAACGCGGTTTGCCTGTGTACTTCCACACATTGCCCGATATTTTAAGTAATGAATGATGCAGCAAGTGTAGCTTTACTATATTGTGTCAATGTCATTTATATAGCACCCAAAAGATAGCTCAATGCCCAAAACATTTCATAGAAATATAATCTAATCAATAATTAGATGGTCTGTGTACACTTCCTATTCCCAGAAGACATCTCTTTGTACTGAACACCATTATCTAAGACTTGGTCTTTTGATAAGCTGGGACATAAGAATATGAATATCATTTCTTCAATAGTGCACTCCTTTATAGCACAGTACCCAGTACATTTCACCTTAATCCACTTTGAATGATGATCTGTGAAAACTCAGTCCCCTCCTCACATCAATGTGTAAACTATGGAAAGATCTTTGACCATTCCCACCTCTGTAAAATGTCTTTGCTTGCCTGCCTCTGTAATTTTGATAGATGGTGCACTTGTCTACAAGCTCATAGATAGATAGATATCTTTATTAGTCACATATAAATCAAAACACACAGTGAAATGCATCTTTTGCATCGAGTGCTCTGGGGGGAGCCCACAAGTATTGCCATGCTTCTGGTGCCAACATAGCATGCCCACAACTTCCTAACCCATACATCTTTGGAATGTGGGAGGAAACCACAGCACCCAGAGGAAACCCACGCAGACATGGGGAGACCATACAAACTCCTTACAGAAAGTGGCTGGAATTGAAGTCAGGTTGCTGGTACTGTAATAGTGTCACACTACCAACTGTGCCTACCTATCAGGGTTTCTATCTAACCCAGCTTAATAAACAGAATTTTTTAGCATCTGCCTGCATGTTCACATTACCAAGCTGTTCAGTGAGAAGCTCTTCTAGAATCCACCTTTTCAAAACTCACAAATCAGTGTCCCTATTTAACACAACTTTGCACTGTGACCCCCAGGTGAATTACTGAAGGAATAGTCTCATATTTTCATCTAGATCTTTCTTTGATTCCGTCCATTCTCTGAATATCTGCTCAGACAATATATTTGAATCTTCTTGGTTATCTCCATGGTGTGACTGGAAAATCATCACTATTTTCAATGTGAGAATTATGCTTGCATACACTCTGACTCAATTCTCATATGGTAACATTGACAAAGCATCTACAGTTGTACATTATTCTATACATGACTGTGTATTCAGATCAGGAGAATGGCCCACCTTTGCATTCTCTGTGCAGCCATTGATTTGACTTAGGTTCAAGAACTGCTAACAAGGGTTAATGGTTTGTGAACAAGATAAAAAGGTCTGCCCAATAAGAATTAATATAACATGTTCACTCCAAAGACTACCACTAATGTCACCATCTCAATTTTCACAAATTTCTCTCATTTGTCAAACTATGCGATGAAAATGCAATTGTTTACTTGATCATCCTTCATGTCTGATTACAGCTCCTAATCCATAACTCAGAGCCTCAAACAAGTTTCAACATTGGTTATCTCACTGTGAATTAACAAAGTATCATTCCTCAATAAAAAATAAAATTTATTAAACTTAGGATCTTTTGGATCTAGTACAACATGTAGACATCACCACAGCAGAGATAGAACCAGCACATGCAGCTGAAAGGACAATCTACTTTAAACATTTAGACAATTATGAGAACTGACTACTAGATAGGAAGGCAATGGAGCCATCAGCTAACATTAAAAGTGCATGGTGCATCACTGAAAAAGAATAATACCTATTGCATATCATTCACAATATAATTCTATGAATGACAGACATCATAAATGGACTTACCTCTTTTCAGTGATTTTAGTTAAATTCAAGGTTCTTAGGCAATGTGAACTTATCATATTACTAGTGAGCTAAAAGATCTTTTACCTCAGCATCTTTTTACTGTGCTAATCATTGTTCTGAATGGCCAATCCTTTATCTTGATACTGTGCCCCTGGACACTCAAGCAGTAAAATATCAACTCTGTATTTAACCTGTTAAGCCTTAAGAATTTTGTACATTTAAATGAGATTTTCTCTCACCTTTCTACATTCACAAGAGTACAGGTTTATTCTGTGTAATCTCTCTTCATTCATCA
>JARFYF010000074.1:95714128-95725968 GCA_030265395.1 Rhina ancylostomus
TGTTATTGCTTGCTCCAATGATAAAACTTTGTAAGGTATTTAATTAAATAATAGTTGAAAGCTATCTGATTACAAGGAATGAAAACGTATATTTTCTTTCATAATTCTATGTTACCATGCTAACTCAGAAACCTAATTTCTTCCAATGGTTATTTAATTAACTAAAAAGATTTTGCTTCCTCCATTAAGAAGTGAACACAAGGAATATTTTGCCAAAAGGCATTATAGTGTTAATAAATCTAACTTCTTGAAGAAAGAACTCTGATTCAGAAATACCCAATTTGGAAATCAAAAAACAGCAGATGCTAAAAATCTGGAATATTTAAACTAATTTGTTTTCTTTCTTTCTCAGTTCTCATTGTGCTATAGAATTGTACAGCACAGAAAATGGCACCAGGTCCATACCAAGCTTTTTGCCTATCTACTCCAATCCCATTCACCCGCAATAGGTCTGGATCCTTCCATAGCTTGCATATTCTACTGTCTATGTCTCTTAAACATAGTTATGCTATCAGACTCCACCACCTGTTCTGACAGTGAGTTCCAGATGTCAACCATTCACTGGTATAAAAAGATTTTCCCCTCAAGTCCCCTTTAAATGTGCCTTAAATGTTTTTGATACCTTTACCATGGGAAAAAGATTCTGAATATCTACCCTATTAATGCCTCTTATAATTTTATATACCTCTATCAGGTCACCCCTCAGCATCCCTCACTCCAGTGAAAACAAGCCCAGTCTTTTCTCCATAACTAAATTCCTCCACTCCAGGCAAAATCATGGTGAATTTCCTTCGCACTTTGCCTCCCTCCAGCATAACCACATCCTTCCTATTGTGTTGACCGGAACTGCACATATTACTCCAAGTGCAGTCTAATCAATGTTTTGTAAAATTGCAACATAATCTCCTAACTTTTATATTCTCTGCCCCTTAGTGCCCTATCATTTACTGTGAATGTCCTATCCCTATTTGATTTCCCAGAATGCATCAGCTCACAAATGTTCGGGATTAAATTCCATCTGCCACCCAACCCTCCACCCAACCTTCCATCTGAACCACACCCTTCTTTAGTCTTCGACAACTTTCCTCACTGTCCATACCACCACCAATTTTGTGTCATTCACAAACTTACCAATCATTCCTCCTACATTTACATCCAGGACCGATATCTGTGGTACATCATTGGTCACAGACAGTAAAGTAACCTTCCACCATCACTCCCTGCCTTCTATCGCAAAGCCAAGTTCTGACATCTACTTGAAATGTTAACCTTTTCTCTTTCCTCAGATAATCTTTGACTTGTCCAGCATTTTCTGTTTTTATACCAAGTTTGGAGCTGACCATAGATTTTTTGTATTTCTAACAATTGAATCCCAGTCAAATTAATTCCTCAAAAATTCAGTTTTGACAATTTCTTGCTCTTCAATGATGCTGCTTGAACTTCTGAGTATTTCCAACATCTTTATATTTCCATTCTGGAATGAATTCAAGTATCTGAAATGTATTCAAGAAATATTGGTTTTTAGGTTTAGCATTTTGTGAAGTGAGAGAAAAAGTTTCACCTCATTTGTTTTAAATGGGTGCAGGATCTCACATGTTTCAATTAAGTTCCTTCTCACTCTTCTAAATTCTAGCCTCCAAATTACATTTGGCATCAATATTTGAACTAGTGACTGGGCGCTAAGTTGCATCTGCCTTCTTCCTTTTGATTTTCTTGCTCTTCTGCCAAACTTGACCAGACTAAAATTCTAGGCTATATGAAAGGAAATAAAAGAGTAAGGTTGTGGTGAAGGTGGGTGCATGCTTACAACATCTTCAGCTCACAAATTAGATGATATTGTGGGACTTGGATGCTAAGAAGCAAAAAAGACGGTTAGGTACAGGCAAGCTATCATCTTCAATGATTTCAGCTCTAGCACTGGTCATAGATACAGTAATAACCATCCCAATGAAATTGTGCTCTTTTTCCTTCATGGGATTAAGGTGATGTGGTCATGAAGTTAGCAGATGCTACCTTTGGTTTTGCTTAACCTTGCCCTTTAAGGGAGAGTGAAACTTGTCATTATGATTTGGATGACTTGAATGTGTGAATAGCTATTAGAATATGCAAGCTGTGAAATGTGGGCGTGAGGCTTGCAGCTGTGTGGAGTGTGAGGATGTGGTGTTGTTATGTTTGAACCCTGACTTATAGAAATTGTCCGTCAGTTAGTGAATGGAGGTGTGTTGTATTGACCTGTCTCTGAGGTAGAGGTGAAATTGGTGCTATATAGCATTTGGAGGTTGAAGACTGATGTTAATTTGGGGGGGGGGGGGGCGGGGGGAAATAGATGTTATTGAACATCCTGTGGCATTGCATCCAGGCCATCCATCATCCTCCCTGTCTATCTGCTTCCATAGTCATCTGTCTGTGTGTAAAGAGCCCTTCTGTCTCTACAGTTCCAGTGCAGTGATGGAAAGCCATGGAACTACTCTGTCCCATTTGGAATGTTTCCCAGATCAGCTGTAGAAAGTCTTTCCACATTTGCCACAGCTATACTGTACTTTCCCTTTAAAAGATACATTTTGGCTTGGCAGAGTAGCTTTTTTTCCAAATGTGTTAACCACACATGAAATTGAGCCTACTGAGGTGACGAGCAATGCAGTTAATGCTGGGTGCATGTTGCAATTATTATAATTGCACAGACAACAGAAAGATAGTGCATTGCCTTGCATCAGCATCAACTGGCACAGTTCAATCACACATCCTGATCCCACTACTGTTTTTAGGTCAATTGAACCCCGATGTAGTTTTATTCTGAAAAATCCTGTCTAAAATACATTATTTACTGAGAATGAAGAGGGAAAAAAATAAGGCTACAAATACGGTAGTGCTCCTCTAACATTGCTCAAGCAACAAAATCTGGGTCTTGCCTTTAAATTGCAGTTGGTTCTGAACAGGACCACCAACATTTACCCATTTAAATGAAAGTGAGACTGGATCTTCTGAATATGTTGTATACATGGATGAATCAAATTTCCTGACAGATTCAGAAGTCCAGAAGCAGAGCTCGATCTTGCTGAGATTCTCCAGAAATTAGGCTGCAGAACCACTTCTTGGAACATGCATTGTTTAAACCACAACCCCACTGATTTCAATAATATTGGACTGTGGATAATAAAGTGGAGGGTAAGTTTCTTTCTACATAATTATTTTCAACTAATGCAGTGACCTTTAAAAATACTTACAACATTAAAGCTGGAAAAGCTTGATGGGATGAATGGAGAAGGGCACTTCTCTAGCCATCAAAGCTTTCAGAAACTTATTGGGGAATCCTTCCATTTCACCACCAATGGCCCTGACTTTGATTGGACCATGCCACAGGAATCCAAGATGCTCTGCCCTGCAAGACAGGTTCTCTGCATCTGGTTCAGACAAGTACAGATGAGAGGTGACCATGGGTGGTGATTGCAGGCAGCAGACCAGAAAAATATGACTCAAAATATTTCATTCATCCAACTATGGAGCATGAACCAGTGCAAAATGGTACAACGTGAATGTTTAACAAGAATGTAGTAATCTTGACTGACAATGTTTTAGGAATATTAGTTTAAGAGGTGTCCCCAAAGCTTGCACTGTATCCAAAGAGGTAAAGCATATCCCGTACTTGATCAACTTGACAAAGATTGTTGTAAGGAACTCATTCATCTTAAAAGTAGTATCTGATATGGTAAAAATATCATCCCAATAAGTGAGGAGCAGTCATGAGTGATGTGTGTGTAAACTGAAGAATAACAATAAAAAAATATATAATTTGACCTAGATTTGATGCCAGGCCTTGGAGGAATAAAAAACTATTATAATCTACCAGGCCACCCAGTTGTTCAATCTTTAGCATATGTTACAAATAATAAGTCATCAGAAAATGATTTCAATTTTGGAATCATTCTCTTGCTTCATTTCATTCAATTCTAAAATTATTAATATATGTTGACTTGGAATTTGCATATTATTGACAGTGAAACACTCATCACTTTCCATTATTACTGTACATCTGTAAGTGGGCAGTTGAAAGCATAAATCCAAAAGAGGCTCTTCTCCAGAGACTGGCCTGCTAAATCTTCACAGATAGGAATCATTCGGAAATACTGCTTTATCATGAAATTCCACCATTTAATCGCTGTCATCACAAAAACCAATGAAAATATTAAGTATTACTAAATTTGGAATTTTAACAATATACTTACTTCTGAACAGGTCCCCTGCCAGGTAAATGTAACTATATACATGTGTAGTCTCATTCCATCATCTTAATGTTCTAAATTTGCAGAATTTTCAAAAATTGGAAGTTGGTTTCTTTAGCATTTTTGCTCTGATACTTACATTTCTCCAATATTTTCAAGGGCATATTCCAGTCCTTAATTTCTCTTTTTGTCGATTACGTATGATTCATATACACCCATTGACATTGCAAGTGATGAAATCTACACAATGGTCTTTGTTGATAGCTTTACGAAGGTCATTGGTGAGCAATCTTGCTTTTTTGCAAAATTTGGGCTATTGTGATCACAAAGTGGTAATGCAGGCTAACTTGTTATGAGAAATTTGAACTTGGAAATTAAGTGTTTAAAAATTGAAACGTTAAACTTTATTCCAGTGGATTAATGCCCTACTCTAGATTTTGGAGTTTTCATGGCAAGTTGACTTAATATAGGAGAAGAATTTTTATTTTAAATGCAACAATGACCTTTTATGGTACTGAAAGATTCTCTAAATAATCTGATAAGAATTGAGTGATAAACTTATAATGTGTTCAATGGTTTAAACTAACTTTGGTCTTTGAGTGCTGAAGTTGCCAACAATCCCCATACACTGGTTATAAAACAATTAGGCTCATTCCTACCATGCTGGAATAATGATACTGGAAAATACCCAGCATATTAGAATATTTAGATGACAATGTACAGTCATTGCATGGTTGCTTGTTAGTGAATAGAACACAAAATGTAAGGATTGGTGATATTGCATTGTGAAAAAGACAAAATAGCATAAAGGCACTGTGCAATATTTTTTCCATTGTTGATTCCTCTCAGTGAATGAGTTTAATGAACAAAGACTATCAAAATATTGAAGTACTGAAATGCCAAATATTGGATAAATCAAATATAATTGTCAATGACTGTTAGATTGGTATTAGTATTGGTTTATTATTGTCACTTGTACCAAGGTACAGTGAAAAACTTATCTTGCATACCGTTTGTACAGATCAATTCATTACACAATGCATTGAAGTAGTACAGGGTAAAAACAATAAACAGAATACAGAGTAAAGTGTCACAGCTACAGTGGAAGTGCAGTGCAGGTAGACAATAAGGTGTAAGGAAGAGGATATTCCCTCTTCCTACAAAAAAACTTATTTATTTAGCTTATTATTTTAATTGACTTCTTATACTTATGTGTTTTATGAACAGCAACAGTACAGGAATTACACTTTTTATTGCTGCAGAACAGAAGCCTCATTATTGGCAATACTTATGAAAAGGTTAAAGTAGACTGCATAATAATGAAGGGAATTATGATAAATGTCTTAACTGAAATGTGTTCAATATTTTGATACTTTTAGCCCCATTTTAAGAATCTATACATTACACAATTAGAACCATCTTTCCATCTGATGCCTTTGCTTAAGCGTTTTAGTATTGGTCTCTCCCAGGAAATATTTGAAAGGAATTATCCTTTATATTTTTTCCTTCAAAATGTTTATACAATGCCTAAAACTATAAAGGAAGCCTCAAGAAATAGGAAACAAAATATTCACATTTAAAGTTGCATTCAGATTAAATATTGGTTAATACTGGATGTCGTCACTCACATTACATATTTGATTTTCATTTATCGGAGGAAGTACAATTTTAATTTTGCAGAACTATCTTTGATGAGACTATCCTTCATCCCTAATTATAATAGGTATATGCGTATGAGTTTATGTGTCCACTGCGGAGTAACTAAAATATCATCTCTGATAATCAGTACAAACACTCCATATATTAGCATCAGGCACGCACCTCCAATATTCGTTGTTTGATTTTGGTATCTGATTACAACACCTAGAAGTGACAACATAGACAGAAATCCATGGGTGCAGCCTTCTGGATACTTAGCCTTTCAAAAATCTAACATCCTTCTCATGTAGCCTGATGTTCTCCAGCATTATATTCTGTCATGGTCATTCAGCATTGGCGGACAGATAGTGGTAATAGGGATTGCAGGGGGAATGGTTCTAGGATGTGAAATTTCAATGTGCTAGCATGTTGTATGTTATGAGATGTTTTCATGTGTCTTTGTTTCTGGAAACCTTTGTTTCTGGAAAAGGAACTAGGACCAATAGCAATGGAGTACAAAAGTAGGGTAGTTTTGGTGTAACTTTGCAGGCACTGGTGAGATTTCACCTGGTGTTGTGCCTACAGTTTTGGTCTCCAATATTCAAGGAAGAATGCACTAGTATTGAAACCAATGCAGAGAAGGTTCACTAGATTAATTCCTAGGGTGAAGAGGTTGAAATATTCAGAGGGGTTAAGGAGACTGGGCCTATACTCATTGGAATTTACACAAATGATTATCTGGTTGGAAATGTCAGATTCTGAGGGGCATTGACAGAAGGGAATGCTGAGACAATATCTGGAACTAGAAGCATAGTTTCAGAATAAGAGGTCACCCATTTAAGATAATGATAAATAGGAAATTTTTCTTCTCTGAGAGTCATGATACTTAGTAATTCACTATCCCAGAGATCTGTGGAGGTGGAATCATTGAATATATTCAAGAAGGAGCCTGACAGACATTTGAACTACTATTAGAATCAAGAGGTCTGAGGAGCGAGTGCAAAAGTAGTGTTTAAGATTAAGACTGAATCAGTAATAATCTTACTGAATAACTGAACAGACTGATGGGCTGATCTGTCGCCTTCTGCTTCTGTTTCTTATTTTCTGATATTGTTGTGTAAGTTAAATCCTACAGTTACTACATCAGAGGCATGGGAAAGTTTCAGACCTTAACATTTAGCTTGTTCCACATGCTAATACATATCAAGTATGTCAGGGTGATGAGTTGGCATCTGCAAATTTTATACATAGCTCACAGACTTCAAGAACCTTTTACTATTACCATCTGTTCCAAATCATCTGGCTTGAAAGCACATCAATCATGTAAAAAGTATGAGGCTAGAATTAAAGTGGCATTGTATGGTGCCGAGGGGTGGTGGGGCAGGGGAGAGTGGGATGAATTTTGTGCTTGATTCCCAGGCTATAACATGCCATTGCTCTCTAGGCACATCTGCTTGTTTCTGCCACTGCAGAGCTTGTGGAGGAAAACGCACTGGGGATTGGTTGAGAGGGTCAGGAAGTAACGGGATTAAAGGGGGGGCGTAGAGAGGTCTGGGGAACATCAGACTGGGGTTCATATCAAGATCAGTTGGAAAGAATATCAGACCAAGGTCAGGGTTTGAGGTCACTTGGGGAAAGCATTGATATAGTATTAATTCCTAGGCTTACGGTCGGGGTCGGATGAAGAGAGGATGGGCTTAGGTAGGGGGTCAGCACTGGGGCTGTTGGGGGGGGGGGTGTTGCTTAGAATTAACGGGAGAAAACTGAATTGAGATTGGGCAGAAAGGCGATTGGAAGTGGGGGTGGGTTCAGGCCGGGACACGGCGTGGGTTAGAGAAGGGACTTCTGTAGCGAGGTGACCGGGGTCAGACGATTACTATTCAGTGCTGGATTGGAGAGACAAGTGGGAATGCTGAGGACATTGGCACTGGTGCAGGAGGTAGATGGGGGTGAGGGAGCAAACGTTAGGAAGACCACAGTGAGGAAAAAGCTACCTGGAAGATAACAGATGCCTTGGACTCCCCGGCAGCTCACTCTTTAAGTAATGCTGAACGTTTACGGCTGTTCTGCCTCCCGCAGGTCGTGTCTTTGGAGGGACTCGTTAATCGCACAGCAAACTCTGCACGAGTGAAGCCAAACTATGCGTCACGTGCTCCTCAACGTCGTCCCGCATGCCTAACGGTCTCTGCGTGCGCGCGGGGCACGAGCACGGACCCCCCCCCCCCCCTCCTTCCTCCGCATCCACTCGGGGGGTGGGGGAAGTTTCTAGTATGTAGTTGGGGTTTTCATTAAATTTTGCTGAATACGTGCTTCACTATATAATTTCTAGGCCTGCTAATTTAAATTAATTCTTGTTTAAATTAATTCTACTCAGAGGCTCAGGCAGAAATGGCTGGGGGTCACTTCTATTTAGCTTCTGCCTCCTGCTATTAAGTGGTTTCTCATGCAGCTTTACTTCTGCACTGCCCTTAAATAGACTCTGTGCTTCACACGCCGCTGCTTCGTTGAAGTGCATCATTTCTTTGTTTTAAACGAAGCATTAATTTCCTGACGTTTTTTCTCAATTGTTAATCTGTATTTTATCTTCAGTGGTACTTCAGTGAGTCAAGATAAAATACAGAAATGCATGCAGTTCCAAAATTCTAGTCTGCATGGATGTACTTTGTGGGAGATTGTTGAAAGTTGTTAAATGAAGCATTCACCCCACTTACAGATGAAGTGTTTGCTCCTTTGCTTAGATAATCTGTGCTCTGATATTTTCAAATAACATTAACTGCATGTTATATATTTCAATGGTATTTGTCAAACAAAAAGACTAACTTGATCAATCTATAAAGAGAACAATCAGTTACTGTAAACCAATGTCCACAAAAGATTTTATCACTATTATTTAGCTCTTTCAATAATCTCAGTATTATATTCAAAGTGTCAACGTGGGTTATTTCAATATTTTTCTACCATACCATATCATTCATTTACTGGGGATTATTTTAAATTCCAGGTCATGGTACGTTAATCTATCATTTAGTCTCTCTAATTCCAGGCAACAGTTGTACCCAATACCTGGGAGTGATGGCAACAATGCAACTATATTGGAGCTCACAAATTTGAGCACCAGAGTTGGCAAAGTTGGTGACCCAATATTAGCTGCAGGTCAGTGGATCCCAAGCACAGCATATTCCTTTACTTTAAAGAAATTTGGTGCTAGAAGTTTCTAGGACTTTTGCTGTTTTGACAGTTTCTCTGGGTTTTCAGTTCATAATGTGTCATCTTTCTATACCATGCAAGCCTGGGGGAGAAAAAGAAAGCAACTGACAAATTTCTGTCAGTGATTTATAATGATAATAGCAACAGTGAAGTTGAAGAGCTTTGGCCATCTAGTTCTAACACTTTAGACTTGCTTTCTCCCACTATGTGATTTGCCTTTGCCATGGAAATAGTCACTTAGAAGATGTTCAGAAAGTGGGTCATACTTGAATCTAGAGAAGGTTCACTGTTCAGTTTTTGAATCTAACCTAGACTTTCAAACCCCGTGGGGACCCTTTTTTTCAAGTTTTGAATTATTTTCAAAATCTCTAATCTGGGGACTAAAATGCAGATATTGGCTGACACCGTTATGCTTTTTAAAGATTTTTCCTTGTTGTTTCTTCTAACAGCTTTGGGATTTGGAAGTCGGGGTAAATTTTTTTAATAATAAAATATTTCAATTTTTTCTTCCTTTATTAACTAACTACTATATGTGATTATTGATTTAGAGTATTATAATCCTAAGTATGATTTAACACAATGTATTCAGTAATATTTTTACGCTCTTTCTTGATGTATGTACTTTGTATTTTTTTCATGGATTTAATAACAATATTGTAAAAAGAAAGAAAGAAAGTGGGGATGAGAAATCAATGCTGGCAGGTTCACGTAGCATAATACAGCATAATAAAGTCAAATGACTGGGGAGAGGAAAAGGACCTAACTTTCTGCTGTTTCTTCAGAGGAACGTCCTTAGCTCTGGATCTGTCAGACTGAGCTCCAAGTACTTATTCAAGAGATGCAGCCCACACAATGCTAGGACTCAGTTACCATAAGATGTGACACAATCCCAAGGGGCTGTTGTTTTAATTAAGTAGGCAAACACTTCTCACATTAGTGAAAAAAAAATTGAAAAGCATATCTCAACATTTAAAACAAAAAGGGCAATAATACACAAGGCCTTGTATTAAAGTGCAACTGTAAAGTAGCTAATAAAGCAGAAACAGATACCATAGTACTTGTCACTGACCTTTGGAGGGGGAAGAAACACTATGTATTATGATCTTTCTGGCAAAAACCTTTGAAAAATGCAAGGAGGATTCTCCATGGCCTTGTGCATCATAAGGACCCGACGATGCAAAGGAGACATCACAGATGGAATGGTTAAAGATATGCCCCACCAATAAAATGGGATAGTGGTTTGACAGTGCCCCCTGACATAATTAGAATTGTCAAAGACTTAAATCTTTTAAAAACATCTGAATATTTCTGAGATATGGAAAAACAGTCAAAGACTTATAAAACAAAATAACTGAAAGCATAAACTTAAATTCTGTTTCAGTTGTTAGGTTTTTCTAATTTTAACAGGATGCTACCTCGATTGGAGAGCATGTCTTATGAGGATAGGTTGAGTGAGCTCGGGGTTTTCTCTTTGGAGAGAAAGAGGATGATAGGTGATTTGATAGAGGTGTACAAGATGATAAGAGGCACAGATAGAGTGGACAGTCAGAGACTTTTTCCCAGGGCAACAAGGGCTAACACAAGGGATATAATTTTAAGGTGATGGGAGGAAGGTATAAGGGGGATGTCAGGAGTAGGTTTTTTTTTACACAGAGTGGTGGGTGCATGGAACGCACTGCCAGCAGAGATTGTGGGGCAAATAGATTAGGAGCATTTAAGAGACTCTTAGTTATACACATGAATGATAGAAAAATACGGGGCTATGTGGGAGGGAAGGATTAGATAGATCTTAGAGCAGGATGAAATGTCGGCACAACATTGTGGGCTAAAGGGCCTGTACTATGCTGTATGTTCTATGTTCTATGATGTCAGGAAGCACTTCTTTATAAAAAGGATGGTGGAAATGTGGAACTCTCTTCCCACAAGAAGTTGATAAGTCTTGGGGTCTATTAAAATGTCAAAACTGATACTAATAATACTTTTAGGTAAAGGTTAAGGAATAAAGTCAGGGGAGTGTAGTGGTGGTAGTAGATGGGTTAAGACACAGATGATAATTAGAAAAATTGTAGATGCTGGAACTCTGAAAGAAAATGCTGGGAACAGTCGGGCAGCATTTATGGCATTGGGAACAGAATTATTGTTTCAGGTCCAAGTCTCTATGTAAGAGCTGGGAAAGAGGGGGAAAAAAACAAGATAGTTTCACGTAGCAGAGAAGGTGGGAGAGGGATTGATAGGACAAAAGGATAATCTATAATAGGATTAATGTGGCTGTTAGAGACAGATTATGCTTCTGTGTTTGTGTTATGTGTTGCTAGCAACAGGGTTGTGAGACATATCCAAAAGTCAGGCTGTCCTAATGGAGTGAGAAAAACAGCCAAAATCATGGTTGAACAAAATGCAAGCTCCAACGATATGTTGACACTACAAACAGACGGGTCAGACTGGGAGTGGGATGGAGAATTAAATTCGCAGAAAACATCTCTGTTTCTCTTTCCACGAATGCTGCCTTGCCTGCTAAGTATTTCTGGGATTTTCTGTTGGTATTTAAGACACAGATGATCAAATTAAATGACAGAAAAGGCTTAAAGAGTTGAGTAACTTCCTCTCTTCTTATTGTTACATACCAACAACAAAAGAAACACACTGAGACATGTATAAGTGTTAAAAACTACTTTATTAATAACTACTTATGATAATGAAAATAAAAGTAAAAATGTTAGAATGTTAGAAGCAAAAATGTTAAACCCCGAACATTAACTCCCAAAAACTAACTAA
>JARFYF010000074.1:95836250-95852203 GCA_030265395.1 Rhina ancylostomus
TTAAACCATTTCCAGGACTGATTTATTACACTTATGTTCTTGATCACAAAATCTCAGGGGTGACAAAATCTCCAGCCCAGCGTCTTCCAGAGACTAAGAATTTTAGTCAGAAACATATTTCAGTGAATTAATTAATGCAAAGAATGGTGAGATTCAAATTGTGCACAAAAGTACCCAAATTTTACTTCAGGTAGCCTATAGTGGAGTTCCTATCTTAATGGGTTTGTACTGTGGCCTGCTGTCTGTGGGGAAGAACAGGATCTGAAGCAGTACACAAGTTTTATTCACTGCACCTTCTGCTACATGATTTATTGTAACTACAGTTAAATGGTTCAAGCACAGTAGTGCTTTCAAATGTAAACAGCAATCTTGCAATATGAGATTAAATTAGGAATAAAGTCTGCTGGGACTGAAAATTAAAATGGGTTAAGTAGATAAAATCTAGATAGCTGCCTCATTTTACCTTATCACAATGAAATGCTTCAAAGTGCTTTATATTATAACTATTATGTAAGAAAACAAAGAATCTATTTTATACACGGTGCTGCAAACAGTGGAAAAGATGAATTTTAGTCATTTTAATATTATTTAGGTTAATTTTAGTCATTTTAATATTATAAGGGGGAACAATAAGCAATAGGCAATGCCAGCAAGAATAGAGTCTGGTAGCAGGACAAACTAACAGAGCATTTGCAGAAGTCCAGGAATTAATGGCCATCGAAGTAGCTAAATGCCAACAGGCCTGGAACAAAATGATCTAGTCTACTGTCATTCAGGCCCAGATTCTCCTAAACATGTTCAAGTTATGATTTGGGGTGACTAGGTGCTGGATTTTCCAGTCAGGTATCTAACTAACGTGGCTTTATTTACACTCAGAAGTATTGTATGATCTTTATTTTCTTAGAACCTTGCAATCTTTCACCTACCAACCATATCAATTCATTGTTGACTGGAAATTTTTCATCGCTAAGAACTGTGTAAACCATTTATAAATATTGATAACACTTCAACAAATCTAACAAGCTTGACTTAATTGTTATAAGAACAGAAAATGCTGGAAACACTTAGCTGGACAGACAGCATCTGCAGAAAGGGAAACAGTTGATGTTTCTTGTCCGAATTGGAAATGAGAAAATAAGTTGCTTTCAGTAGCAGATAAGGTAGGGAAGGAACATCTTGAGTGCATACAGTATTTTTTTGTTTTTGCATCAATTTTCCAGCATCTGCAATTTCTTTTTGATTTTCATTCATTTATTTTGCAGTTGTTTATTCTATGGTTGGAAGGAGTACAGGCAAGGCAGTAATTTCTCCATGGCAATTTACTTTCAGAATTTTAATACAATCTTGCAACGTTAGTCTGCTTTTATCCCTGAAGTGACTCACTGCAGTGATTTGTTGCTGTTAAATTATATTGCAGTGTACTATCAAGTCTTGAGGCAATTAAAATTACCATGAAGTACAATGTACTTGAAGGCAAATTGTGATTACACACTATGTAGCCTTGAAACCATGAATGTACTTATGGTGTACCACATCCTAAAGTATAGTTGTTGAGTTCTCCCTGCACTGTAACCATGTCCACAATTACATGCTGTGTTGGACATCCACAGCTGCTGAAATCCAGCTGGACTTTCTTCATTCACACCCATTCCTTTCACACCGATTTCTAATTGCCACATCTCTAGACCTCTCATAAGATATCAAGTCAGAAATTATATCCTAGTCTCTGAATGTTCAGATTCACAGATGGAATGCATAAGCTTGTGATTAGCATTATGTTGCATTGTTCATCTTGTGTTATAAGATACTGCAAATGAGTTGGATGACATTCATTGTAATCTTTCCGGGCAGAACTGGATCCTGGAACTTTTGTGTTAGGTATTGTACATAATCCACTATTTCATGTTCAAAGGACTTTTTTTGACATAAATACCTTGATCATTAGAGGTCAGCCCAATACATTTTCTGGTTTTGTTTTTAAGGTATTACCAAGTGGGATTTAAGGGCCCCCTCAGAATTGGAACTCTTAGATAAATGTATCTTCAATGAAATTACTACAGTTTGCATGGTAGATGTTTAAACTGGATTAATGGCAGATTTAGGGAGATGTGGAGCATCAGATTTCTTTGCTGTTGTCTGTAATCATGGTAATGCAAGAAACTGCATCAGGAGTATGTCAGTCAGCCTCTTGTGCCTGCTCCACCATTCAATAGCCTCATCACAATTTTCCTGCCCACTCTCCATATCCACTGCCTCCTTGGTAGTTTAAATGTCTGTCAGTCTTGATGCCCATGGCTTTGTGGAGTAGACAATTCCAAAGATTCATAATCCTGAAAGAATAAATTCCTCCATATCTCCATCTGAACTGGACAACCCTTTACTTTGAAATTATACCTCCAAGATATAAAGGAAACATCCCTCAGCATCCACCTTGTCAATCCCCCTCAGAATCTTATACGTTTAATTAAATCACCTCTTATTCCTCTATACCAATGAGTCTATGCGCAACCTTTGTATGCCATCCCTTTCATCTCAGGAATTAACAATCTCTGCACTTCCAATGGAAGAATATCATTCCTTAATTATGGAGACCAAAATTGTAAATTGTGCAATCTCACCGGCATCCTGTAAAGTGGTATTAAAACTTCCCTACTTTTAAATAATGGTGATACACTGGTGGAAGTTACCAGATCAGTAATCCAGAGACCTGGCTGAACAATCCAGATACCCAAGTTCAAATTCCATGTAGCAACTGTGGAATTTAAATTAGGTTAATAGTATGGAATTTGGAAAGTTTGTAATAAAGTTATAACCAGAATGATCTAAACATCTTTATATATACTTGAAAAGGAATGAATATAGAAGTTAAGGAAAGTTAAGTTATAGTTTCTAATTAAATAAAACTTAAAAATCTACTTTAAAATTTGCAATGTATTTTACTTACCTGGTCACAATGTACTTCTCCAATGAAAGCACCTCTGACTCCTATTCAAGTTTCACATTTTTTTTAGGCTGGCTGTACTGCCAGTAGTTTCAGGTAGAAATAAAGCCTGGTATCAAATTATGTGGACTAGTCTTTTAACTTGTGGCTGTCTGAAGTTCCTGAATATCTTTCTCCAACAGTACAAATGACATCTGTGTAGTTTCTACAATGATATGCTGACATATGGCTCAAAAAACCCTGATCTTGCTCCATTAAGCACTTAAGTGCATCTGTAAGCAGATGTTCAAATGAGAGGGAATCCAGGCCAAATGACTGTTTCTTGACTCATTTTTGAGAGCCCGAAAAGTGCATGATCTGAATAAATATTTGCTACTTTTCAGTAAGATGATTTGGAGCAAACAGAACATTCTTCCAATTTGGAATGACTAATAACATCAAGCTTGCTTATCTGTGGTATTAACTGTATTGCTGAGTTGTCTATGGTCACTCAGCTGCAAATTGATTTGACATTAGAAGGAAATCTCTGCAGTAACACCATGACTTTCCTATTTCCTGTATTGACTGTCCTGTGACCTCTCTGAGCTTGAACTGCATTATTAGTGCTAATTGAGGCATATTTAACAGCAGTGTTTAGAGCTGATGTCCACTGGGAACTAAATTCAGACTGAGCAACTTATGCCTTAACAGCTGCAGTAACTCTGACAGATGGCATACAATCAGCTGCTTCCAGAGGCAAACCCATATCACTCAAACACAAGAAAGCCCACTACACCCTTCCCTTTTATTTTTTCTCTATTTGAATGATTCAGTAAAGCAAAATGCAACATTTTTTTGAAAAAAATGTCGACATGTGTATTTAATGAGAGTATTGAATTGCTTAAGTAGTAAAATAAAACAATGATGAACCACCCAGTTTAAACAATATGAAAGAATAAGAGTGATTTGTATTTTGGCTCTCCTCTGCCAAAGAATACATCCATAGAATATATGATGGTAGCGTAGGCATTCTTCCCTCTGAGTTAGAAGATTGCATGTACCATTCCAAAATCTTGAACACAGAAATATAATCTGCGAAGGAATTTGGGCATCAACTTTTCATTTCGATTTCCAGCCTCTGCAGTATTTTGTTTTTGTAATCTAATTTATACTTCAGTGAACTATCTGGGATGTAAAAACTATCTGGGATGTAACATGCTGTTGAAGATCTCACATGAGACATTAACTTGAAGCCCCATTTACCCAGTCAGGTGAATGCAACCAACCCTAATGAATTTTGAAGAGCAGGGAATTCCATCCATCCTTCGCCATCCCTTCTTTTCCCACCTGGTGTTCTGGTCAGCTTTTACCCCTCAAACAGCATCAGTAAAAAAAAATATTTTGGTCAAAAATCTCAAGGCTGCTTCTGGAAACTGCTGTGCAGAAATTGGATGTTAAATCTCACTTCGTTATTACAGTGATTACATATCTTGTGTATTTCATAGACTGAAGATATTTGGGATGTCTTGAGGGAGTGCATGTAAAGGCAAGTTGATTCTGTATCAGCTTAGCTTTACTAACTGATTTGCTATGTATTTTCTATTTTTTACTTCTGTTACTTAGTTCAGACTTGCATTTGGCTTTTGTTTTATAAAGGCTTCATCTCCTTGATTGTGGTCTTCTCTACCTCGCACAATGTAGCCTAGGCTGTGATTGCCTGTAGTTTATTTGTGTAGAGCTTTACAGTCTTGACAAGGAGCTTGGAAGCTGGGGAATATTTGCTGGCTAATTGTCTGCCATTACTCTCCTTACATTAGGGATGCTCAGATATTTGAAACATTACTGCCACCTTGACTGAGGTCATCTCACTCACATTGTATGATATTCTCTATGAAATTGTAAACTAACAGTGAAAGGCTAGGTAGTTTTGAAACGGTTTCAACCAAAACTTTAACAAATGCTGACCTTCCTGTAGAAATTTTTTGCATGATAGAGCTCAAATTCACTCAATGTAAGGCACCTTTTTGGGTGCTTGAAAAGATTGTTGTTATTTTAAAATTGATGTTGATTAGTTAGTTCGCTGGAGTGGTGCACAGGCCCCAATATTTTGTGCCCTGGAGGAGTAATATGCAGGGTTATAAAGTCACACAGCATGGAACCAGCCCTTTGATCCAGCAAGTCTGCCCTACCCATAAAACACCCAGTTACACTAATTTCATTTTATTCTCTTCACATGTGCCCTTCAACTCCACTCAAATTCTATCACCCACCTACAAACTAGGGGCAGTTTAAAGTGGCCAGTTAACCTACCAACACCTACATTTTTAGGTGTAGGAGAAAACTGGAGTACCTGGAGAAAACCCATGTGATCACAGGGAAGACGTGTAAATTCCACACAGCACCCAAGGTCTGCATTGTACTTGGAGCATTGAGCTGATATTTTCCTAATAGTGAGGGACTTGTGTTGTGCTGAACCAGACATTGTATTAAAGGACAAACTACAGGATTGGAACTCTTGGGCATTCAAAATTACTTGGTCATCAGGAAAATGTAAGCAGACAGTGATTAGCAAATGTTGTCCAATTCTTATTTCCCACTGGGAAATTACTAGGGCAGCAGAAGTGCTGATTTTTGTTTTATTCTCTTTTTGCTTTGAATATACTTTAATTCTTCTTCCAGTCTTTCCACAATAATGCAAAGTAAGCAGGGTCTTGCTAGCTGGGAAATATCAGAAACAGCAGTCTTGTTAATCCATTGGGGCATGTGTGTTGCATTGAAATTTATTTTGATCTTGTATATATTCTAACTGAGGGGTATATACAAAGTTATCTCACAGTCTAAATCCTAGTGTTTTACTTTCAAAACTTTTCTTTACATCATGTTTTATTTGCAGGTCAGGGCTTCTGTCAGTGGAAAATGTATTTGTTGGGCACAATTGTTGGACTTTACATTAAGAGCAAGCGGTTTGTGTCAGTCAGACTGATCGGCAGTTGTGAAATATGAACACTTGCAGACATGCAGCTTCCATGTAGCACTACTACTCAGTCACTCTGACGTTGTCCTGTAGGTAGGAAATATGGGAAGATTTAAATTCCATCCATTAACAGTGTAATCTCAGAGCCCTGTCTGACCTTGCATTAGCAATATTGGTTGCTTGTCACTTTATTTAACATGTCTCAATTTATCATTTTGTTCCATGATACCTTTGCTATTCTACTGGGAAACGGAATTATACTGTGTATTTTTTAGAAAGCATCGAGGTATAAAATGAAGTATACTTGTATTTGTATTAAAGGTATATGATTTGTGGTTGCTTTTATTTTCCCACACATCTTTTTCATATGCTATATAGTCCTCACAGCCTTTCACGACTGCTCTTGGAGTAAGTGTCGAAAAAGAGTAGCATGACGTTATATAACTGCTGTTCTGCTGTCTCTTTTGCTTAACTCCCATTGATGGAAGATTGCAAATGCATTGTGTAAAGGTTGAAGGCCCAGAAGTTGGATCAGACTGATACTGAACTACGTGGTGGGCCGAAGGGCTGTGCTGTTTTATGTAGACCTGCTAAGTTTGCAGTGTGTTTAGCAGAAATGAACCATGCATTACATGGTGAGGACAAAAGAGGTGTCCTTGAACAACAAGTCCTTTGTATATACAGTTAAGAGGCTAGTTGAGTTTCTCTTCTGTAAGATTGGTTTATCAAGCCCAAGGGTATTGTCTCTATCAAAGAAGCTAAATAACTTTGCTGAACATGAGGAGCATGAGTCTTCTAATCCCAGATCAAACAATCCAATCGGCTCTCATGACTTGCATCACTTCCAATCCCTGCACACCTGTCTTTACCCCGTCACTGCCCATCTTGGGCCTAATTTCAACAATAGTGACCATTGCAGCAAGCACACATGGATGGTTCTTTATTAATGAACTCTTCACACTTTGTCAGAAACTTTGTACCATAGAACAATACAGGCCCTTCAGCCCACCATATTTGTATTCAGGCCTGAGGCTCAATTTCTAGAAAGCCTCAAGTTTACCATTTAGATGGGCTGAGAACAAATTAAACTGTGTTAGGTCCAGTTTAGAATCTGTATTAATGACCTAGATTTGGGGGTGCGAGCTGCAATTACTAAGTTTGCAAATGACCCAAAACTTGGCAGTATTGTGAACAACGTGGAGGTTAGTGATAGAATTGCAGCAGGATGTGAACAACTGGTGGAAAGGGCAGGTGAAGGTTAATGTGTAGAAATGTGAGGTAATATTTTTTATAAGAATAAGAAGAGGCGATATGGAATAAAGAATACTATTCTAAAAGTGGAATCTGAGGATCTGTGTTTATTTGAAAGTGGGAGGACATGTTGAGATAGCAGTTAAAAAGACCCATGCAATTTTGGGTTTTCAATAGAGGCATTGAGTATAAAAGCAGGAAAATCAGGCAGAACCTTTGTAGAACACTGGTTTGGCTTCAGTTGGAGGATTTTGTTCAATTCTGGTTGTCACATAATGGGAAGGAAGTGAGGTTGTTAAAAATATACCAGAATCGTTCCTGGGATGAAGAACAAAAGTTACAGGGGTAGATTTAGAAGGGATGGGACTGTTTTCTTGGGAGTAGGGAAGGCTGAGTGGAGAGCTGATAAGCGGTATGGAGAATATTGAAGGGCCTGGACTGCATGGATCATGGGAGGCTGTTCCCTTTGGTGGAGGGTTGAGGACAAGAGGTCACAAGTATAAATAAAGGGAAAAAGAAGTGACATGAGGAATGAGCTCTTTGTACAGAATGTAGTTGGAATCTGGAAAGTACTGCCTTCAGATGTGGAGGCAGGCTCATTTGTGATTTTAAGAGGGAATTGGATAAATATTGTGTGAAGAAAAATGTGTAGGTCCATGGAGAGAGGACCAGGGGATGGAAACAGTGAGTTGCGCTGGTAGAGAGCCTGCATGGACATGATGAGCTGAGTGACTGATTTAACCATTCCATGACTCTATACATCAGCTCAAGATGTCATGGAAATTATTCAGACATGCCTGAGAACTTTGTTTAAAGTCAGTTTAGCATAAGAAAGCAAGTGGTATATGTAGAATGATTTGAATTTCAAGACTGTCATAATGTAAATATAGACTGTATAGTTACAATAATATTTCATGAATGAAGGAAAAGAGCATAACGAGGCAAAAAAAACTGTTGCCTGTGTGTGGATGTAGAAGTATAAAATTTTGAATGAATCTTTGTCTTTGTAGAAGAGAGGGCTGATTATATATTTTAACATGCAAGAGGAAGAATGTGAAGTATTGGAAATAATATTTGTTTCATTTGAATGAGAACACACTTGAGAAAAGCCAGACTTTGTTATCCATTAGCTTTCAGCTGCATGAAAACGTGGAGTATGAAGGCAGGCTCATTAGTCCAGCGAATCTGCTGGCTGCCAGCCAGTTGAGAAGTCACCAGGATATGTGGCTTGCCTGCCAAATCCTCTGTGGGTGCCTCTTTGTTTGGATATCAGGATTTGCCATCATTGAGGAAAATTTATATACCTTATTTGGAACAAACCTGACTCTGTAAACCTATAAGGACCATTGTGTTTCAATTGGCAGAAGATGAAAAAGCACCAGCGGTTTCAAAACTATTGTTTCAAACAGTAAAATAACTACTACTGCTGAAATATTAAATCAAATGACATTAGAAATTGATGTTATAGGGCAGGTACTTCTTTCAAAATCTGTCTTGGTTTGGTTGTGATTAAAGTGTGGCTTAGAACTGATGAGCATTCTGATGGAATATCTTCCACCAGTCCTTATGTACATTCTAAGTTGAAGCTTTGAAATGACAAAAAAGCTTGGGGGCTGAGGCTGTGGGTAGGAGTATGTTGCTCAGGTCTGCATCAACTTGTTAAACATTACCCTAGAATGGGAATCAACCAAGTGGCGTGCCTGTCTCTTTGTCACTTTGCCATAAATGAGGATATAATTTCATTATCATTTAGCACAGAAATTGGTCTTCAGAGTGGTGTTGGCTGGTGCAATCAAGCTACCTTGTGTAAGATCTTGAACATAACTGATCGAAGATGCCTAGGAGTGAGAAAATTGAGCCTTAAGCTAACGTATGCTAGAAGGTCCTAACCTGAAAACCAGAAATCCAGGTGTTGTTTTAGTTGCAGTGAGGTAAGCATTTATTATTGAAACCTCAATATGGTGTATGTCCATGCCCTAAGCCGGAGGATGATGGCAAGGTATATGCACATCTTGTGTAAATTGTGCTGTTCACCATGCCATCTAAAGTCTGCCAATCACAGGGAGATCTCAAATCCATATTCGTCAGTTCTTTGAAAATCAGCTGCTGACTTCCTCAGAACAAACTAACTGGGGATGGGAAAATAAGCAGGTCTCTTTGGGCTAATCTGATATTGGACTTTACTGGTTCACAGTTAGTTATTGACCAACTAGCTGCCTCACTAATAAAACCTGAGAGAAAACACTGTTAACTGGAGCCAGGACTCCCTTTATTGCAAACCAGGCAGCCTTTTGAAACTGATTTTTCAATGCGTTAGTTGCATGGAAACTATGAGATCCCATCATTCCTGCATTATCTATATAGTGTTTCATGCAGCTGTTTTCAGTTCTGTTTCCTTTCTCCATCCCAATGACCTTCATCCATGGTATTTCAAGATGTTTGTAATCTGAATCATGGAGGATTATTTTATATCTCCATTAATTTGAGTTCTTGCTTGATCTTTCCATTTGTGGACAGAGCATGTTTCATGCTATCAATGGGATCTGAGTATATTAACAAGATCCTTTAATTCCTGACCTTGTGATCTAAGCTATGTCATGGGTGATCGTCAAGTACAGGCAATAATTATTGGAAGCTCCATCCCTCAGACTTTGGAACCCTGGCAGCTAAAGGGATGGAGGCATTCCCATTTCAAAAAAAGTATGCTTCTGGTCCTGACCTCAAGTAAATCAGCTGCATTTTTCTCAAACTGTAAAGATCAACTTGTACTTTATGGTTGCTTACATTTCACCCTGTTCAGTTCTGAGTTACCATTGGAGACTATTTACTGTGATAGATCTGTGGTTTAAGAATCTGTTGTGTCCCCTGTTCAGGGGTTGCTTGTTTAGAGGACCTTGGCCAGATGTAAAAGCCACAGCATTTCTTGTTGCATTCTTCACTCTCAACTATGCAGGAGATCTCTAGATTTACTCCAATGCTTTGTGCTTTAGAAATTAGTAATAAATCTGGAAGTATAAATTAATTTTGAAATGTTTAATTCACTGACTAAATCTTATTGTAGTATTTCAGCCCTGTTACAATGTCAACCAGTCACAAATGTTGTAGGAATGTTCTGTCAGCACAATTTGTCCCACTGTTTAAAATCAAATGTTAAGATAGTTCCTTTATAGCTTCAGAAAGATAAACTTTTTTTTACTTTCAAAGATGGATTTATTTTCAAATTTTTAGGAAGAAAAATAATGACATACCAAAAGTATATTAGGATTCTGGCTTATCATTTTTCATCCCAATTAAACAGAAATACTTAAGAATTCCTTCACAATATCCTACTGTTCTAGATCTCCATATAAAACTCGAGGATGCCTGATCAAACGCACTAACTGTAGGTACCTCTGAAGTAAGGAATCTGAGCTTGGACCTTTTGAGCCTGCTCTGCCATTCTTCTGCCGCATTACCATTTTTCAGTGCTAACCACTCATCCCTTGATTCACTTTAATGCCTAGAAATCTGTCAATCTTATTTTGAATGAACACAGCAACTGAGCTTCCATAGCCATCCTGGGTGGAGACTTCCAAAGATTCATCATCCTCTGAGTGAATAAATTTCTCATTTCAGTCCCACATTATCAAAACATGCCCCCTGGTTTTAGATTCCTCAGTCCTCAGTCCTCCCTCCCTCTAGCCCATGAAAACCTTCAAGAAGTTTAAATGAGATGCTTCTAAACTTGTAAAGAATGCAGTCCCATTCACTTAATCTCTCCTTGTAGGTCGAACTTGCTGCTCCTGAAGCCCATCTGGTAAACTTTTGTTGCACTCTCTCCATAACAAGTACATCCTTTCCTAGCTTAGGAGACCAAAACTGAATTGAGATGCAGAATCAAATTCACTCTCACAGAGTGTGTGTGTGTGTGGGGGAGGGGGAAATCAACACAAAATTTATTTTTTCCCAACTTGTATTTCTTGACGTATGCACAGATGATGCAGCTCTGCATTGTGGAAAATCACAATACGTTCTATTTTCTAGGAGTGCAATCATCTCCCCAATGCGGAAGTCGCTTGTATAGTACAGCACTGATAATCTACTATCCAACTATTCGGAAATCCCAATGCTTTGGCATTTAGCTCCATCAGGTGATGTTTCCCTGGCTCTCTTGAAACTCACTGTGGGCCCCAATTCCCCTGCTCCCTTGAAACTCATTGGAGCCCCAGTTCCCATGCTTCCTTAAACGTATCAGTTTTACTCGAAGGTTTATTAAAATACTGTGTCACATCTAAAAAGATGAATTAAAAGTGTGTTGAGATATTATTAGGAATAACATGTAATAATCAAGAAAATCTGCAGTCCAGCACAAAAGTCCTGAGGGTGCCACATTATCGGAGTTTTATAATGAATGACCCCACATTTTCCCATATTATATTCTGTCTGTCATATCCTTGCCCACTCACTCAGCTTGTTCATTTCTCTCTTCCATACTCCTACTCCCACCTTCAGTATTTTCAGCAGAGTTGAAAATATGAAAACCCTGTAGTACCCCAATATCACAGTCACGTAGCTTGAGAACAGTCTGTTTACTTCCACTGTTTTCTGTCCAATAACTGATTCTCAATCAGTGTCAAAACATTACCCCAATCTGTAGTCAATCTCCTGTTTAGGACCTTGTAGAAAGCCTCCAGAAGTCCAAGTCCAGATATTCTCACATTCTTCTGTTTTATTCCCCCCCCCACCCTATCTCCCTTATCTATTCTATTAGTCACATCCTCACAATGAAATCTAACAGATTAGTCAGGCATAGTAATCCTTTCATAAATCCACGTGCACTCTGCTCACTCCAATTGTTCTTTTCAAGGTGTTCTATTATATTCTTCATAATGAATTCTAGCATTTTCTCTACCACTCTTAGGTGAACAGTTTTAGTAATTCACTTATTTTCTTTCTCCTTTCTTAGATAAATGTGGTACTCTCCAGGAACAATTTCATAATCTACAAAACCTTGGAAGACCAGTGCTTCTTGTATCTCCGTTGCAAAACTCTGGGTTGTAGATCATCACATCCTAGGGAGTTATCAGCCTTCAAATTCACCAATTTCTCTGACTTTTTTTGACTAATAGTTATTTCCTTCAGTTCCTCATTCTCTTCAGATCCTCGATTCTCTAATATATCTGGCAGGTTCTGAGCATCATGGCCTTTCAGTGTCTTACTTTTTGGTGTCTATGCAGCAAACGAAAGTGATTCAGTGATACATCTGTTAAGTAAACCATTGGGATCAAGTTCTTATGTGGTTAGAATGAAGCCAGATATTTGAAAATATCCTGTAATACATTTCTTACTTCAATAACTCCATTACTGCATGGCCCCATTAATTCAGTTTAATGTTTCTGTCTCCCCTGTATAATATCAGCAGTCAGTACATGTAGTATAGGACTTGGCCATTCTGAGGCAACCAGGTTAAGCGCATAATGCACGTTATATTCAAAATGAACTATTTGAGTTGGATATCAGAAATTCCCCAAGTTCCTGTCCTGGGCATTACATCATCACACTTGAAACTGTGATGTGGCTTAATGGGCCATTCCCTTCGTGATATTATACAGATGAAAGCTTCAGTTAGACTACATTAAGCAGAGCATCTGCCAAGTCAGCTTTACTGGAGTTTTACGAGAGGGACTGAACCCTCAAGTGACCACTGTTTTAAAGAAATAGAGATTGAAAGTATACTTGGGTACTACCTATGTTATGCTGGACAACCCCACCTCTAACTTTCTAACAGTCAAAAATTTAGGCTGAAATCACAGTGAAGTATAGAGGAAAGTTACATGGTTAGATGTGCTATTGCTAAGTCATTAAACCAAGGCTCTTTAGACCCTCTTTATTGGATTTAAAAGTTCCTATGACATTATTTCAATGGACAGCAGGATTGTTACCCATTTACACTGTACAATATTTATCATTGTTTAAAAAAAAGTTTATATGGTCATTAACACATTCTGCTGTGGAACCTTGCTCTGTGCAAATGGTTGCTGCATTTCATACATTGCAATAATAGGCATTCAAAGCACTTCGTTAACTAAAATACTTCAGAATGTCCTAAGGTTGCCTAAACTGTTAAATAATTACAAATCGTTTTATTGAAACTAGACAGTGTAAAGTTGGCTGTGTTGCAGTCAGTGGCTTCAGGCAAATCCGACATTAATTTCCCTTACCTGTTTACAGCCACTATTGAAGTTAGATTTTGATTTGGAAGAAGACGTATATTCCTGTTCTCTAACCCAGAATGCATCTCAAAAATATAAAAATAGTGGTATAGTAGCTTACTAAATATTGAATGCTTCTTTGCTCAGTTCTGTTTCTGTGGTTGTTTCAAAAAATAACATTTGTACCTGTGCCTTCTGGAGTGTGCCCCACAATGTCTGAATTAAGTAGTACACTGTTGCAACAATAATAGCAGTCATTCTGAAATTCACATTTGGAGTATCTAAGTACTAGAAGAACTTTCATCTGTATATTTTCCCTCCTCTGAAGGAGTTCCTTTTTGTGGCAAGCACTCTTATGTTTCTCCCATGCAGGGGTATTAATACCTAGTAACTTTTTGATGGTTAGTTACATGTCTTATGGCAAAGATGAACATTGAAATTTAAAGCATGCAGCATTAGACATCTAATGTGTAGCCAGTCACTCTCCTAACTAAATTTTACATCCCCTATCATCTGGAATGTTCTTTTTCCTGCCTAAAATAAAGCTTAATGATCCAGTAACTGTAACAGATTGTTCTTGCATGCTGAGATGTGGCTCTCATCTGTGTTCAAAGATAGGCAGATTGTCAAACCATCTCCATGCACCCTCATTTTCCCTTAAATCCGTGAGACTGAGGGCTTCAGTCAAAGTTGTTCCCTTTGATATGTGAGCATGAGGTTCACAAATGTATACTTCCTCAGCTGTTGTGTGAAGGGAATGCAAGAATGGAATGTTTAATATTTCAAGAGGAAATGAGAGAACAGTGCCACAGGATAGCGAGGGGAAAAATCAGAATCAGGTTTATTATCACTAACATATGTTGTGCAATTTGTTGTTTTGCGGCATGCAAAACATAAGAGTTACTATGTTACAAAAATAAATAGTGCAAAAGAAGAATAATGAGGTAGTGTTCATGGGTTCATGGACTGTTCAGAAATTTGATGGCGGAGGAGAAGAAGCCGTTCCTAAATCATCGGGTGTGGGTCTTCAGGCTCCTGTACCTCTTCCCCAATGGTAGTAACATAAAATGGGCATGTCCTGGATGGTAAGGGTCCTTAATGATGGATGCTGCCTTCTTGAGGAACCGCCTCTTGAAAATGTCCTCTGTGGTGGGGAGGGTTGTGCCCGTGATGGAGCTGGCTGAATCTACAACCTTCTGCAGCCTCTTTTGATCCTGTGCATTGGAGCCTCCATACCAGGTGGTGAGGCAGCAGTAAGAATGCTCTCCACCGTACAGCTGTAGAAATTTGCAAGAGACTTTGGTGACATACCAAATCTCCTCAAACTCCTAAGTGAAGTAGAACCACTGGCGTGCCTTCTTTGTGATTGCATCAATGTGACAATTGCATCAAATTGACAAGCAATGAGTGACAGGTTGGGGCAGAAAATAAAGTCTGCAGCACACAGAAAATCCAGAGTTAGTAAAGACTAAAACTCAAAGCTTGGCAGTCTTTATTTGAATGCATGTAGTATTTGCAGTCAGATGTTGACAGGGCAGATAGTTATTACGGAAATGTGGTTGCAAGATAACCAGGATGGTATATTTCAATATTCCAGGTTATATGATGTTCCAAAAGAATGCACCAAAAGAGAAGAAAGGCAGAGTAGCATTGTTAATAAAGGAAAGCACTAGCACAGTGTTCTGCCATGACATTGAGGCAGTAGATAGTAATGTACAATCAGTTTGGGTTGAAATCATGAATAGCAGGAGAAAGAAGACACAGTTGGGAGTAGTCTACTGGGCCCCAAAATATGGCCCCTTGATGGGCTGGACAGTAAATGGGGACATGTTGAGGGCATGTTTGAAAGTAATTACAATAATCAAGGGAGATTTTAATTTACATATGGATTGGATGAAACAAATTGGCAAGGGTGTCATAGAAGAAGAATTTGTGATGATGTCAGAGATTGCTTCTTAGAACAATGTTATGGAATCTACCTAGAAACAGGCTATTTTAGATTTGGTCACGAGCAATGAGGAAGTGATTCTATGGTCAAAGATCTGCTAGGACCACCATATCACAGAATTCCAGATGCATTTTGTGGGTAAACAAACACTATAGGACTAAAACCACTGTCTTCAACTTAAATAAGGGCAATTATAATAGCGTTGTCTATGGTGGATTGGACAATAAGCTAAGAGACAGGTTAATAGCTGAACATTGGCAGATATTCAAACAACTGGTCCATAATCCTCAACAGGTATTTATCCCGATTACAAAATGGGATTCCTTGAGTAAGAGGCACAAACTGTGATTGACAAAGGAGATTAAGGATAATGTTACATTGAAAAATATTGCATATAAAGTGGCAAGGGCTGGTGGTAGGCCAGGGGACTGGTAAGTTTTCTTTTGGATTCAGTAGTGAAAGAATAAAAAGCTTATAAGAAGGGCGTGTATAATATTAAAGCAAATAGAAATTATTACAATGGATATACAACTGGGAGGAAGGCATCTGAAGTATGTTTGGGACCTCTAGAGAACAAGGCTGGAGAATTAATGGTAGGAAACAAAGAAATCGCAGATATGTTAAAATCAATGTTTTGCATTAGTCTTCACCTTGACTTATTGGATTCCT
>JARFYF010000074.1:95884835-95894887 GCA_030265395.1 Rhina ancylostomus
GAATGACCAATTAATTTGCTCAAGAGAGAGGATCCTGTGATTTTAACTGGGATGACACTGAAGATTTACCTGGTATTGAACTACTATCTGCTGCTCGGCTCTAAACAGAATGTAGTCTCATCCAAGCAAGATTCTGCCTTATTAGAGGGTAGCTTGCCTACTATCCCAGCTAGAGTAATGTGTAATTCTTATATCAATATAAGATGCTGGCTTAAACATGCTTGTCTTTTTAATCTTGTAAGGATTGATCAAAAAATAGCTGGTGATTTCAAGTGTTTGTTATGTGGTCTGTAGGTTGCTATGGAACATTGGGAATGGAGTCTGGTGTCATTAGAGACAGCCAGATCAATGCATCTTCAGTTCTGCAGTGGCACGATCCTTCAGGACAATTCCACGTCTGGGGGCCAGAAAAAGCACGCCTGAAAAAACCCGGTTCCCCCTGGGCTGCATTTCACACTGATGAAGCCCAGTGGCTACAAATAGACTTAAAAAAGGAAAAGAAAATAACAGGTAGGTTAACAGTAATTGTCTTGCCAATAGAAATTAAACTTGTATCCAGGTCTCTGGTTCAGATGCAGCTTGTTTAATGTTCTTCAGTTGTTCAATTGGATGGCCCTTAAAATATAAACCCCTTCAAGGAGAAGCTAGCTATGCTGTAAAATCTGGATTCTGACTACTTCACGTCTTAAAATTGTAGAATTGTTATGGCATAGAAGGAAATCATTCAGTCTATCAAGTTTATGCCATCTTCTAGTAGACGAGTGCCATTAGTCCCAATCCTTGGTTATTTCCCTATAGCCCTACATTTTATTCTCTCTAAGTGCCTATCCAACTCCCCTTTGAAGGCACAGATTGATTCTGTTTCCTCCACCCTTACAAGAACTAAATTCAAGATCATAACTACTTCTGAGTAAAATGAGTTCTTCCTCATATCCCCCTTGTATCCTTTGCTCAAAAATATAAATCTGTGTCACATGATGCTAATGGAAGCAGCTCCTCTCTGTCCACTCTATCTAATACAGTATTAATCGAGGCAAAGCTGTTTATTAAAGAAAACATAAAACTGAACTTTCCATTGTGGTAGAGTTCTGTCATCTCAGATCACCACCAATTTTACTGCAGGTGCAGTTTCCTGTAGGAGAGAAATGCAAGCAATGTTGCATCTGTGCCAAATAAGCAAGAGTTAATTTGCATATTAACACGTGTGATAAGTTTTGCGTTTTAGTGCCTGACATTTCAATATCCATGATGTTGGTCTGAAGTCATGACTTTGTAAAAACAGTGCACCATTGGTTCCCAAGCCCTAATCTCTGGAATTCCTGCTATATCTTTCTCCTCCTTTAAATACTTGTGCAAATCTACCGCTTATTTTTCCTAATACCACCTTATGTGATTCACTGTCAACTTGTGTTAGATGACAGTGCCTTGCCTTGTCTAGTGAAGGATTACTTGGTTAAAAGTGTTCTGTAAAAGCTGCTGTTGTTACATTCCTGGGAAGTAAGTTGTGTACAGTTGTTGGATTAAAGGGAAGAGTAATGAAATAGTTATGCAGTATTAAAGTCTTGTTGCACTTGTTCTATTTCTTCCCACCTCCATCTTCCACAAACAAAATGGATTCCCAGTGACAATATCTCTATTTGGAATGCTCGAAAGAAAAGGATAATGACCAGCAAAGGGCTGCTAGGAAGGCCAGGCCATGTGAAAGATGCTGCCACCAGTATCCTTCCTCAGCCTCCTAGCGACTGTTAGTGCTGTTGCCTACTGCATCCTCCTCTCACTCTTTTCTCTACTATTTGTTTTCTTGTTCCGCTCCAACCTGTTGCCATCTCCAGCCTTTATTTTCCCATTTGATGGCTTTTCATAATTAGCTGATCTTCATTCTTGACTACATTTTCACTAATAATGTCAAAAAAAATCATACTTTCCCTTGTATGCTGATGACATCTGCCTCAAGTCTTGCTGGCCCTTTTCATCAGATTCATGGCTGTTATCACTTTTTTCCAACCACTCATCAGATATTAAGGGCTGGATGAGGAAAATGATCCTATGATTTAATGTTGGCAAATCCACAACGGCATTATTTCACTTCTAGCATCACCTTAGTTGTGTCTCATCTTCACACTTTCATTGTCGATATCATAATCTATAATTTCTTTGCTTCATTGCAGGAGTTCTCCATTGGTCTATTGAATAGTCTCATCATTTGTATTGTTAGCAAACCACACCATTCAGAATACCTTCATCCATGTCCATAGTTGCACCAAGGCCTGCATCTCAATCAGTTGTGCACTCAAACTCCAGTCTTTCCATTGTTTCAGTGAACTGACTGTGTACAACTGTTATGTTCTCTCTGCAGAACCTTCTATAGCCACTCCATCCTACTTCTTCAATATGTATGCACCCTGCACTTCTCTAATATCAAATTTCATCCAGTCCCTTTGCCATCAATGTGACATTGCTTCAGCCTCTTCTCGTCCCGTTCCATCTCTTTATTTTTATTCTGCTTGGTGTTCACTGCATCATGATGCTTTTGGCTCCAGAATTTCATCTTTGAAATTTGACCAAAGACTTCATTTTTGTCTTCTTTATTGGATATGGAATTTTAAACTGACAGAAATACAGGCTAAAAGGCCTCCTTCTGTTCTATAACTTTTCTGTTTGAGACCAGCAGAAACAATGAATAGGGACAGAATTGGAAGACACCTAGCTTGGTGTAGACCGTTTAGGGAAAGACAGCATGAATTTAATAAAGGGAAGTCCTGCTAGAAGTTTTTGATGAAGTCATGGGGGTTAATGACGAAAATGCATTTGATGTGATATTATATGTACTGTCAAAATGCATTTGATAAAGTGCATTAAACAGGCATGTCATCAAGGTTGGCTGGGTAACAGGAATCAGTAGTAGTAAAAAGTTTTTCTTCAGAATGGAGTTGTCCAGTGGCAGGTATTATGATCACCACTTTTCTTGGTAGATATTTTTTTATATGGAACAATTTCCAAATTTTCAAATGTCATAAAACCTAGAGACATAGTGAATTGTGAGGAAGATGGTAATAGACTTCAGGAAGGTATAAGTCAAGGTGTGAAAATGGACAATTACGTGGCCAATTTTTAAAAAAAAATTAATGCAGAGAAATATGAAGTGCTACATTTTGATCAGAGAATGAGAAGAGGTCCTTCAGGTTCAAGTTTAGACCAGAAGGTCAAATTTAAAAGGAGTGCAGAAACATAGAGATATGAAAGTGTATGTGCATAGGTTGATGAACGGGGTGGTGGAGCAGGTTGAGAAAGTGGCTAAAAAAGTAACAATGCCTTTTACTTTCTAAATGAATTTCAAAGGAAGTTACAATGAACCTTCCTAACGCACTGGTGTGGCTACAGGAGGAGTGTTGTGATCAGTTATGGTGCTGGGTTTTTAAGAAAAATGTGAAGATTTTGGAGAGGGTGCAGCAGAGATTTACTAAAATGATTCCAGAAATAAGGGAATTTAATAACGTGGATGGACTGGGGAAGTTAAGTTTCTTGTCCTTGGGACAAAGGGTGTGAGGAGACCAGATAGAAGGATTTAAAATCAAGAAGGATAAAGACAGGGTAGTCAGGATTGAGGCAGGGTAGTTAGTACACTAAGCATTTCAATAGAAAAGTGCTCAAGGGGAGAGAGAATGAAGATTATTGGTAAAAGAACCAAGAGTGACGTGAGGATTCTTGTGTTTTAAGTAGTGAGTGGGTTAAAGCCTGCAGTACAATGCCAAGGGTGGTAATGGAGGCAGATTTAATGGTAACATTCAAAAGAAAACTGAATAAGTATCTGAAAAGCAAAAGTATTTTGTAGGGCTAAGAGGAGATAGCTGATGCAATCAGCTGGATTTCTCTTGTATCTTGCTGATATGTACTCAAGGGGCCAAATGACCTGTTTCCATGCTGTAACAATTCTGTGACAGTTTATTGTCACTCATGCATGCGTTTCATTTGTCAACAGTTCTGTGCATCTTGAACTTGTTGTAATCATGAATAGGTTTATGTAGTTGCTTCAGGATTGATTATTGCTCATGTTATTTGTAATGTTAGCAGCTGATTTTGAACCATCACTATTGAAAAATACACCGAGGAGTTTCCTAGAGCATTGAATAGAAAAGCTGCAAGAAGCAGTAATCAAGGGGAATTATTTAGACAAAGCATTGGGTTTTGGGCAATGAGCAAGATGGAGGAATTAGATCACAGTTTTAGAGTAGGGATGACTGAAGGCGTGAAAATAAGAACATTATTCATTTGTACAGTGTCATTCACAACTGTGACACATCCCAAAGTAATCTGGCATTTAGGCATTATGGATAAAACAATGGCAATGTTCTTTGGTGCAAGCTTATTGATTAAGTTCTTTTTGTAGATTAATGAAATAGAACAAGGAATAGACTACTAAACTAGTCTCATTAACTTGAACGTCTAACATTTAAAGTTGGTTTATTTAAAAAAAATACTGTTTCCATTCTTAGGTATAATTACTACAGGTTCCACCCTGGGTGAATATGCGTTTTATGTCTCTGCATACCGAATCCTATCCCGTGATGAAGGGGAGGATTGGAAAGTTTATAAAGAAGCCAACAGTGATCTGGATAAGGTCGGTACCCTTTAAAATACATTCCTATTTATGCAATAAATTGGTCAGTTCTAAATGATATATAATGTCAATTAATAATAATATTAAAATCTGAACAATGTACATTAGGTACTTCAATAGAAAAGTGACCTAAGATTTTGAAATTGGGTGAGTGACTTTCTGCATAAAATATTTTTAATATTTTGTATAAACATACTTGGGATTTTAAAATCAAAAGGAGTTTTATTCATGAGTATGCAAGAACACAAAGTGCATTTCAGAGTATTTGACTTTCATTTTTGGTTTATTGATCATAAATTTATTGTACTTGTGACTTCCTTTGAAAAGTCAGTGAATCAGAATCTTAAGACTCAAATGTCACTGATGCAAACAAAAAATGACTTTTCCAAAATCTAGATATTTTGGCTGCAGTTTTCCATCTGTTTATCCTGATGGGAAGGAACTATGCAACAATATACTTGTGAATTTTTGATAAACCAATGCTATACAACAGATACGCATCTGGCAACACAAAGATAATTTGAAAACACAAGTTCTTCCAGCCGTTTATTTTTTTGGACAAGCATATCTCACTTGGATATAACTAAAGAAGCCTTCTTACAAGTAAACAAAATTGTTGATTAATAAATGAAAAATGAGTAATAGATACAAAGAAGAACATGTTATCTCTATCAGTATTTTAGTGCAAATGCATGAGTACTGTATCAACAAGTGCTCATAAGTATTAAAGTGGTAAGACAGAGTAGACTGTGTGCGTATTTGATTTCCTTGGCTACCGCTTATTGATTATTTCTTAAAATCTTGCATAACCTTCAGGGGATGTACGATGGTCTCATCAGCAGCACAGCCATTTTGAGGACACCATGCAGTGATGTGGAATCTCCATAAGTTCCTGAAGGATCTGAAATGAGGTCCCAGTTTCCCTGCAACCCGGCAGGGTCTTGATGATTGTTTAAAATTTCTGGTAATGAGGCACATGACTTAGAGAGTCTGCTTGGGGAACAAGATCCAGGATTTCCTTTTCCTGCAGAGCCTTAAAGGCCACTGCCTGATTGACTTGGATTCAAAGATGGTCTTCTGCACCAACCTTTTTTCTCCATGGATGGGTGATATTGGCACAGTTGAGCTGAATGGTAAATTCCTCAGCAACATGGCCAGACCCATCCTTAACGATTTAAATGGGAATAATGTGTGAGAATTTCCTTGCAACAAAGCTTCTTTAGTTATATCCAAAAGATAAACTGTGCAAAAAAAAAAACTGCTGGAAGAACTCAACAGGTCAAGCAGCATCTGTAGAGGCAAAGGGAAGGTCAACATTTGAGGTTGAGAGCTTGCATCAGGACTGAGAGCGTAATTGGGTGATGGGCCAATGGAAAAGGTGAACAATGAGAGAGAGATGAACTGGTGGGGCTGGGAAAGGAACACAGGGGAAGTGGGTTACCTGAAATTGTTAAATTCAGTGTTCCTACCATTGGGCTCTAGGCTATCCAAGTGAAATATGAGGTGCTGCTCTTCTAGTTTGCGTTGGGCTTCCCTGTATCAGACAGGTTGGTGTAGAAATGGGAAGGGGAGTTGAATTGACATGCAACCGGAAGCTCAAGATGGCTATTGCGAACAGAGCATAGGCGCTCTGCAAAATTGTCATCTAGTCTATGCTTGATCTCAAATGTAGAGGAGGCCACAACGTGAACACCAAATGCCATAGAACAGGTTGAAGGAGGTGCACGTGAATCTCTGCCTCACCGGGAAGGTCAGTTTAGATCCCTGGATAGTGGTAAGGAAGGAGGTGTCGGGACGAGTGTTGCACGTCCTACAGTTGCAGGAGGAAGTGTCAGGGTATGGGATGGGGAGGGTGTGAGGTTGTAAGCAGGAAGCAGCACCTAAGCAGTCTTTGATGTTGCAGAGAAAGAGCTTGGGAGGGGTGCCAGTGTAGGTTTGCAACAAGAACTGTTCCACGTAGCCAATGTAAAGATATGGTTGTACCTATTAACTCTACAGACTTGCTGTCAAGAAAATAAGATGAGGCCTGATAGGAATCTGTAGACTGCCTTTAGTAGTCTTGTGATCCGATAGAAAGTTTGGAGAAATATCTAGTCCTAAAATTCAATCACATAGTGCTGTTTATTTCAGGGCTTTGAGAAAAGCTTTGGAGAAAAACATGATAAATATTATTCCCAGCTCATTTCACATTACTCTAGAAATTCAACTGGCACTTCCCAAAGTTGTTCTTCCCAATCTGATGCAATTTCTGCACTAGACATGCACTTGGCAGTAATTTCCTATTTAACACCCCTTTGAATGTTGCCCAGGAAATTAGTACAAATTACTTCAAGGAGCAACTACCATAGGTTAGTCCCAGAACAGCCTTGCTTTGCTACACTGACAAGAATCTCACTAAGGTAATACCTTTTATCTTCTGCCCCCACACCCCACTACATTTCATAGCTATCACCCTAACCATTCATTCCTCACACACGGATGGATGCCTTGATTTTCACCCAACACCTTGTTCACTTTTGGCCAGCTGATACTCCACCCAACTGCACTCATCCCATGTTCTCATACCGAACAGCATGGACATGGTACTGAATACAAATTCTGTCATTGACCAAGACTGCTTGCCCTCTGAGTAAACTCAAAGCATCGCGGACACTATTGTGTTTCACTTCAAATTTACTTGTTCTTGAAAGTTAAGTTTCTGGATAGCATTTGCAGTTCCACTGAATAAGCTCAAATCTAATACCTGCTATTCTTTAGCTGTTGGCTAGATGAAAAGAAAGAAATGTTATCGGCTACATTGCTGGTTCAATCCCGTGTAACATTTAATTGGGATTTCTGATGGTTGCAGAATATCTGTGGGGTTTTCCCTGACACTACCAACCCCCTATTCCAATGTTCTTAGCTTGAATATGGTGACTATGGTAAAGAAAAAAGCAGAGGAGAAAATGAAATAACAACATAATAAAAAGAAGCAAACATACTATCAGAAAGAAGATGTAACTAATTCACATTTTAAAAATTCTTTTCTCAGATTTTCCAAGGAAATGCTAACAATTACCAAGAAGTTCGGAACAACTTCATCCCACCTATTATGGCCCGTTACATCCAGATCAATCCAGTGCAATGGCATCAGAAGGCAGCACTGAAAGTTGAGCTATTGGGGTGTCAGCCATTCCAGCCATCTTTGGGTAAGGCTCCATCAAAATACCAGGTGAACTCGTATGAAATTGGCAACTTTTAATATCCATGGCATGATCTTTTCTGGTAATTAAAAGTATCAGTCTTCTTCAAAGTTGGAGTGCAACAGAACTTCTGTTTTTAAAGAGGTTAATGTGCAGAAATCCATCTTTGGACTACAGCTTGCTATATCTTATGTAGAAAGCATTGACAATATGGCTTGTTTGGTAATGACAGATTTGGCATAAAATAAGTTCTTCCAATGTACTCCTTTAACTTTGACAAGAACAGGTATACACTAAGCTAGAACCAGGATAAACCCAGGCAAGGCCTTTTATTAAGAGTTCTTTATTGATTTATTTGATGTAAAGCTTCCATCCATGCAAGACATGGTCATCCACATAGAGTGATTGAGGGGAGAGAAGTAAGTTGGAAGCTGACAGTGGTTCGCAGACATACTCTACGAAAGGCATTCTACCTAAAGCAATTATCTTCATGATTTTCCAAGCAGACTCACTTTGGCAAAACAGTACTTCAACGTGAGAGCCACATTAACTACAAAGTAAAAAAAAATGCCTACTACTCCTTAATAATTTGTGCTCTCACTCATATTTTCTTCTTTTATTTCCCTCTCCGTCTCACTTTACCTGATTTTGCGCTGGATTGAACTTGTCCTGCTTTATGTGAACGGCACACACCAGACCAGTTTTCAATATTGTCAGATAGATGCCAGGGTTGTAACTGTATTAGAACAGCTTGGCTAAAGGCACTGCTAGTTCTGGAATGTAGGTCTTCAGTACCGCTCCTGGGGTGTTACCTGGTCCCAAAGTCATTTATGTATCCAGCGGAGTAAATCAAATTGGCTGAAGACTGGCCAATATGGATATGGGCTAAACGTTGGCAAATGTGACTAGCTTGGTGAAGGCAAGTTTTTTTTATTCTTTTTCAGTTTGAATGTAGCAGGAGTGGTACAACTGAGTTGCATTTAAAAGTCACCAAGTGAGGTAGGTCCAGAGTTACAGATAGGCCAGATCGTGTAAGGATGGGATAGTTCCTCCTCTGAAGGATATTAGAAAACCAGATGGTTCTTACGTCATCTTTGTTGTTGTTTTTCCAAATTCCAGATGATTAACTAAACTTGAATTCCACAGCTGCCACGGTGGAATTTGAATTCAAGCCTCTGGATTGATAGTTTAGGCATCTGCATTACTACTCCAGTAACTTAACTAGTGCGCCACCATCATACTCTTATATATTCTTTCCTTTTTTTTAAATGAAAAGCCAAGGATGGGAATATGATACTGTTTTTTCTCTGAGGCACTTCTTTTTGCCAATGGTTTGACCTTAGCAAGTACAGTGTAGTTGTAGTGGACGCACTTGGGTCTTCTGTTATCAAATTGTTGACTCCATCTGTTTCAGGAGTACAATTGTAATCAGATATTTGTGA
The DNA here is from genome assembly GCA_030265395.1 of Rhina ancylostomus. Taxonomy (NCBI): domain Eukaryota; kingdom Metazoa; phylum Chordata; class Chondrichthyes; order Rhinopristiformes; family Rhinidae; genus Rhina; species Rhina ancylostomus. Next base: position 95,894,078 of record JARFYF010000074.1, read on the forward strand.
ATAATAGTGTGGGAAGTGCTTTCACTGTTGCATATGTGGCTTGAGCCTCTGACTGTGCAAGAATTGGTCTTGTAGTCAGTTGTTTCTTTAGGAAGGTACAAAACCATAGAATTGTTTCCAGGGTATAGAAAAGAAAACTGACATTTTCAGCAGCATTATCAAGATATTTAAAACATTTTCCTGGCTGATTCTCCAAAGTTATATCATATTTTCTGATATGTGTTGCAGCTCGAGCTCCAGCTCAATCTCGACCTCCTTTGCTCAGCACGGAAATCACTCCAAAGTTTGACAAAACTACATTTACAACAGACATCAAGAATAATTCAGTGACTCCCAAAGTGTCCAAAGGTAAACGAAAGCCACCTACGATGTCCTTTACTAATTGAAACATTGGCATTAATATTTGAATGACTGCACTCATTCATGCTTGGGCTCCAAAACACCTGGTGGAAATACTGATAGAAAAGTAAGATTTATTATCAATGGATAAAATAAAATGTGTAAAAATAATAGCATTATTAGATACGTAGAAAGTCATGTCCGTGATGCAGTTCTTAGTGTAACTGATGATTGAGTGGTATGAGAATTGTTAATATATATGGTAGCATGCAAATTTACACTTATTTAAGGTCAGATGATAGAATTAGACAAAAGGGCTTTGTAAATAGTTGTTATTCAATACTCAGGCAATGCATCATGCAGCAGAACATTCCACAATAATTGGAGCAGGCCACTGGTGTTCATTTCATCAGAAAAAAAAGATGTAATTGTGCCCTAAAGCACTAGTAAAATACTAGAAATACAATTCCA
>JARFYF010000074.1:95919817-95930161 GCA_030265395.1 Rhina ancylostomus
CCCATCAGAATGATTGCACCTGTCTTATTTTTGAGTTCTACCCATATAGACTCAGTTGCTGAGCCCTCCATTATGTCCCCTCTGTGTACAGCTGTGATATTGTCCCTAATTAGTGGTGTAATCATCCCCTCCTTCTTGTACAGATCTTTCTTGTACAGGTCACACCTACCCCAGAATAGGTTCCAATGATCCAAGAACCTAAAACCCTGCCCTCTGCACCAGTACGTCAGCCACTCATTCATCCGTGCTACATCCTATTCCTGCCCTGACTTGAATGTGGCACCAGGAGTAATCCAGACCTTACTACCTTGGAGGTCCTGCTCTTCAGCCTCTTTCCTAACTCCCTATGCTCACTGTGCAGGACCTCTTCCCCCCTTCTACCTATGTCATTGGTGCCAGCGTTCACCACAACCTCTGGCTGCTCACCCTCCCCTTTGAGAATATTCCGCAGCTGCTCTGAGACATCCTCGACCCGAGCACCTGGGAGACAACACACCATTCTAGTGTCTCTTTCGTGGCCACAGAATCTCCTGTCTATCCCCCTAACCATCGAGACTCCTACACCATTGCTCTGATAGGAACTGTGAGCCACGGACCTGGCTGCTGCTGCTGTGCCCTGATAGGTCATCCCCCACCCCCCAGCAGTATCCAACGGGGTATATTTGTTGCTGAGGGTTATGGCCACAGGGGAGCCCTGCACTGACGGCTTTCTCCCCTTCTCCTGGTGGTCGCCCACCTATCTGAAGCCTGTACCCTGGGTGTGACCACCTCGGTAAAAGTCTCATCTATGAGGTTTTCAGCTTCCCAGATGGTCCTGCGTCCATCCAACTCCAGCTCCATTTCCTTGATCTGGTCAGTTATGAGCTAAAAAAAACTTTCTTTTTAAAATGTTTGTTTGCTGGGTACAAGCTTCCAACTGTACATAAAGCTGCATATGTCCTGCCTAGATAACAAATAACGGTGATTTAGCAGTGCTTTTTTTGCGCAGTGTTACATTTCTGAACCCATTAATTGTATTTTCTAGAGGGTCCTGAGATTTAAACCTGCTCTTGTACTTCAGAGATTGAATGCCTTCAGTGCTTTAAGGCATATACTAAATTTAATACATCAGAATAGCTGACAATAACTAATTCTGAGTAGTTGTAGTCAACTCTTTGTCCTCAGATTAATGTATTTGCTTTTTATTCATTCCAATTAATTTTCAACATTTCCTTTTCACACTGAATTACATATTAATTTATTTTTATCATCTAAGATTTCACCAGAAAAATCCAATTTTGGACAGTTTACTAACATCAAAAAAAGTTACCAGAAAAATTACTGACACAAATTTCATGACTCAAATTCTATGCTCTGATAATTAGATATTCTGATTTGGGGAGAAAAGTGACATTAGAAGAAAATGATTTCACTTGACATGATTGCCCGGGTTGTCTGTACTGTGGATGTACCATTTAGACAGCTGAGCCGAGCCCCATTGCATACCTAACAGTGCTATCCTTTAAAGAGCTTCCGGGACAGCAAAACAAATTCAGACACTGCTTTACATGGCTAGAGGGCAGCATTGGTTCACCTCTATCCCATCAAATCCATCTGAAGAATCATTCCTTTTCCCTTTTAAGGCCTTAATGGCGTTCTTTTCAAAATAAAAATGCACAAGCTGCTAAGTGAACTTCCGTGATTATCATTAAGATTGGCAGTCCTACCTACTGGCTACTGCACACTGCCTGTCTCAGCCTTCTCAATTTAACCTTAAGCCACTCACCAAAGAGAATTCAGCCCTGCTTATATGTACCAAGTACATCTATGCCATTTTTCTGAACTATTTATGAACCTCAGGTGACCTTAAATGTGATCTGCATTGTCTGGATATGTAAAGTCCAAATAAATGTGAAAGGAGTATGATTTTTTTTGCTCCAAGCTTGCTTGTCCAAGTAAGTCTATTTTGCAGATAACATTTCCGCTTTTAAATCTGCTGAAGCATTCCCTGATAATTTTGCATTACGCAGACACAAATGGTTCTGAATCTATTTGCAGTAACAGTCCAATATGGTACATAAAGGAAAAGAAATGCGGCAATGTTTGAAGAGTTGGAGGTATTGCTTCATGAGTGGAGTTTGTCCTGGTTTGCACACAGATGCACCAGATTACTTAAATGCAGCAACTAGCTGAATGAAGGGTGCATTTGCAAAGGACCCAGCTTGGGATTTCTCCACAATTCAATAGGAGAAGAATTAGGCAGTTCCTTTAGGAGATGCGTGCTACAGCCCAAGTCTCCCTCCCTACCCCCACCCCACCACTGCATTTAAAGATTAGGAATGAAATTCCATTGGGGATCTCCTAATCATCATAACTTTTGAGTTGCATTGTTTTTCCTGGATTTCCATGGATTTTCTGCCAATTCTACCAGGGTGGAAATGTCAAATACTCGAGGGCATACCTTTAAGGTGAGAGGGGAAAAGTTTAAAGGAGATTTGTGAGGCAAATTTTGTTTTATATTCAGAGAGTAGTAGGTGTCTGGAATGTGCTGCAGGGAAGTGGTAGAAGCAGATAATGATAGCAACGTTTAAGAGGCATTTAGACAGGCACATGAACAGGCATTAACAGTGTAAACATGGGGATATGGGATTCTGTGAGTTAGACATATTTTGACAAAGTTTAATTCGCTTAGGCATCAGGGCAACAAAACATCATAAAACATGAATGGGGGGATAAAGATCACATGCTGGCAGATGGGACTAGTTTGAAATGGCATCATGGTTGGCACAGATGTGGTGGGTCAAATGGCCCATTCCTGTGCTGTTCAATGTTCTGTAATTATTAGGGGAATCCCTACAGAAATTCACCTTATGAAGTTTTTAAATGATTCTACTCATCTGCCCAATAGTCCATTCCAATTATTGATCACACTTAGTGTAAACAATGATTTAAATAAATTAGATGTAAGTTTGCCTGTTACCGTTTTGAACTTTTATCCTCTTGGTCAACTCTCAGTAGTTTGTTTCAGGTAGTAAACTTTTTTCTAACAGTAACTCCTTTTACACCTCGGTTAGATCATCTGCTAAATGCTTCCTTCCAATTTGAAAAATCAAAGTAGATTAAATAACCAAATAGCCATCCATATCTCAAATTAGGTTCTGATCTTTTTAATTTCCAAATAATCCAGCCATCTAACACTAGGGATCACATAACCTCAGAGATTTATGGAAATGGTTATTGCATTTAATGAAGGTCTTTCCATCTTTCAAAGACTAGTATGGCAAGTTGGTTAAAAACATGAGCTGCGTGACTTTCAAGTTAAAGGATCTGTTGAAAAATCTCATCGAGCCGGATGGCTGTGCTTTCAAGTTCCATTCTAGAGACATGAACACCTGATCTAGGCTGAAACCTCAAGAGTCATACTGAATACCTGATGGAGATGCCATCTTTAAGGTTAGACATCAAACTGTCTTGAATGAATGTAAAAAAAATACCATGACAATTCTCAAGATAACAGTAAAGTTACTTCTGGTGTAAACAGGCCAATGCTTATCTATCACCCAACAATATCAAACTTTTTTTGAAGTGAAGGATCATCAACTTGAAATATTAACATTGTTTCTCTCTCCACAGGTGCCGTGTGACCTGCTGAGCATTTTCAACATTTTCTGTTTTATTACCTTTATTCCCATTCCTGGGATCTTAGGGTGCTCAAACCAGCTGCCAAATTCTTACATTTCCTGCCAAGTGCTTTGCAATCTTCTGAGTTTATGAAAGGTGCGAAATATATGTGAATTCTTTAACTCAAAACGTGGCACATTTCTGGAAATCTGAAATAAAAATAGAAAATGCTGTGGATGTTCAGCAGGTTATGCTGGATCATATGGAGAGGGAAACAGAGTTAACGTTCCAGGTAAATGACCTTACAGAATTAGTGCAAATTCTTTGTATTTTTCACACACCCAAAATCTGTCTTTAATTATAAATTTAAGCAACTTCCCTCACCTGATTTTAAATTGACAATTCAAGACTACTTCAGGATAATGTCCTTAACCAACGTATAATGAAATGCTTCAACAATAAATTTTTCCTATTAATTCAATAATATTCAGCTTCAGTCACAATTTCTCTCACAACTTCCTTGCTAAACTGCAGCAGAACTTGAGACAGCACACCATGTAAAAGATGCATTCCATCAACTCATCATACTTTGACATTGCCCTCCTCTTCAATGACCACTACTACTGAAAAGGATAAGAGAAGCAGTCCCATCAGAACACTATTGCCTGTGTTTTCCTCTCCAAATAAAATTCATCATGGCTTTGAAATACAAATGAGAAATAAAACTGCAAACGCTAGAAATCTGAAAGAAAAAATGAAAATGCTGGAAACACTCAACAAGTCAGGCAGCATCTGTAGGAAGAGAAACAGGGTTAAAACTTCTGGTCTGAAATTCATTAGAATTGGGAAAGAGGGAAAATTAGTCTTAAGTTGCAGAAAAGGCAAGGAGGAGATGCATAGTACAAAGTGAGTATCTCTGAGGGTTAATGTAGTTCAGTTAGAGTCAGAATATCCGTCTTTGTCTGAGTTATATGCAACAGGTGGCTCCAACAAAATTCCACCTACAGATACATATCCCCCTCCCCTATTCCTTCAGCCTTTCAAAGTGATAACTCTCTTCCAACTTCACGGTCTGCTCTCCTGTCCCCCACCAACCACGTGCCTTGTGGCACTCTCCTGTGCAACTGCAGGAGATGCAACATCTGTCCTTTTACCTCTTCCCTTCTCACCATCCATGGACCCACACAGTCCTGCTAGGCGGAGCAGTGATTCACTTACACTTCTTCTAATCTAGTGTAGGCAATAAATGCAACCTGCCCAGCAAAGCCCAAAAGAAAGGAAGGATTTGTCAAACATATTTAATTTGTCAAAATGTTTTATTTTGGACAAAATTTGGAAAACACCTCCACTTAATGAATATTTCAACCATATAGATTTGTTCATGGAATGTGGACTTCACTGGCATTTGCTCCCCACCTCTAACTGTGCCTGAACTAAGGAGGTAGTTAATGGTGAAAACACCGGGATATGGGATTCTGGGAGTTAGACATATTTGACAAAGTTTAATTTGCTTCGGCACCAGGGCAACAAAACATCACAAAACATGAACATTACTTGACTAAAGCAGGCATCTGCTGTGATTGCAAGTGATCCCAGAATCTTTGTTCACCCATTACTCACATGCACTCTGAATACACAGTCAGATCCTGTCAAACATATAACTTTGCCAGGAAATATTATAGCTTGGTCAAGATCATACATCTCCTAGGATTTCAAATAGGTGAGTCATACTTCTCTTATCCTCTGTTTAATCGACACTAGATTTATGGGCAATGCCATGCCCTGATAGAAAATAAAACGTCCAAGCTGCTTGAAATGTATGCTTGACAGGCTATTGACAATATGCCAATAGTTTTCTTGTCGATTAAACTGCACAGATAACAAATGTTTCTACGGCAAGCTTAGCATCACATATTCTTTTTTTTCCCCCAATGGCTGCACAAAACTGTATCTACAGCACCTGTGGATAACTGATAAAGAATGAAGCGATAACAGTTCAAATGTTCATATCAACAGGTCTGTACTCCGGGTTGATGGCTTCCATTCATAGCTTTTAATCAATAAGAACCTAACATACTGTGTGAGACTGCATCTCATACTAAAATAAATTGAATTACAAAGGGTACAGTGATGATCTAGTGATTAAGTTACTGGGCGAGTAATCCAGAGGCCCAGACTAACAACGCAAAGAAATGAATTCAAATCCCAATGTGATTATGGTGGAATTTAAATTCAGAGTTTATCAAAATCAGAATCAAGTTTATTATCACTGACATAAGTTGTGAAATTTGTTGTTTTGCAGCAGCGATACAGTGCAAGTACAGTACATTTTAAAAAGATTTATGACCACAAAGCTGCTCAATTTTCACAAAAATCCACCTAGTTCACTAATGTCCTTCAGAGGAGGAAATCTATCATCATTTGCTGCTCTGGTCTAGGTGCAACTCCAGACCCACAGCAATGTAATTGACACTTAAAACCCAGCAAGCAACTCAGTTGTATCATAACTATGACATTAAATCATGAAGACATAGGGTGGTGTTTGAAGGGACTTATTCGGGCTGGAGGCCTGTGAGTAGTGGTGTTCCGCAGGGATCTGTACTGGGACCTCTGCTGTTTGTGATGGACATTAATGACCTGGATGAGTATGTTGATGTGTGGGTTAGTAAGTTTGCTGACGATACCAAGATTGGTGGAGTTGTGAATAGTGTAGGAGACTGGTGACGGATACAGCGTGATACAGATCAGTTGCAGATGTGGGCAGAGCAATGGCAGATGGAGTTTAACCCGGATAAATGTGAGGTGTTGCACCTTGGTGGGACTAATGTCAAGAGGCAGTGCACTCTTAAGGGCAAGATCCTTAACAGTGTTGAAGAGCAGAGAGATCTTGGGGTGCAAATCCATGACTCATTGAAAGTAAACAGGGTGGTTAAGGCGGCTTATGGAATGCTTGCTTTCATTCATTAAGGTATTGAGTATAGGAGTCAAGAAGTTATGATGCATCTCTGTAGAACTCTGGTTAGGCCGCATTTAGAGTATTGCATGCCTTCTGGTGACCTCACTATAGGAAGGATATCGAGGCTTTAGGGACAGTGCAGAGGAGTTTTACAAGGATGCTGCCTGGATTAGCAGGCATGGACAAACCTGGGCTCTTTACTCTGGAGTGCCAGAGGCTGAGGGATGATCTGTTGGAAGTGTATAAAATTATGAGGGGCATAGATAGGGTGGACAACCAAAATCTTTTTCCTTTTATTGAGTGATCAGAGGGCATGCATTTAAGGTTCAGAAGAGACATGAGGAGTAAGTTTTTTACTCAGAGAGTGGTGGATGCCTGGAATGGATTGCCTAATAGGGTAAGGAAGGCAAACTCATTGGGAGCTTTTAAGAGGGGCTTGGATGGGCACATGAATGAGAGGAAAATAGAGGGTTACGGGCATTCTGTAGGTCGAAGGGATTAGCTATATCAGCACAACATTGTGGGCCAAAGGGCCTGTTCTGTGCTGTACTGTTCTATGAAAAGAATGAAACCAGCTAGTCTACCCAGCACTGATCTTGGCAGTGAATTTGGACAATGCAAGGTTGTTCCTACTCAACATTGTCCACATCACCAGAAACTCACATAAATCTAGTGACTGTGAAGGCAAGTCAGAAGCTGCATATTCAACTCACCTCTTGTCAACCCAAAGCTTTTCTGCCATCTATGAAACGTGAGCTAAAAATATGATGAGACCTCTCCACTTGTTTGGATAAATGCAGCTCCAACAACACTTGAGAACCTGTTACCATCCATTGGCACCCCATCCAATGCCCTAAACTTTCATACCTACACTACCTGTGCATCACATCTGCAGAGTATGCCATCTACAAAATGCACTGTAGTGTACGCCATCTACAAAATGCATTTCAATCACTCAGCTAAGCTACTCTGAAACATCTCCCAAAGCCACAACCTCTACCATGAATAAAGTCAAAGGTAGCAGGTGCATAAGTGCATCACGATCTGCAGGTTCTCTTCCAAGTCACACATCATTCTGATTTGGGATTCCTTATTGTCATTGAATCCAAATCCTGTAATTCCCTACTTAGCCGTATTATGGGTCCATCTTCACCTGAAGGATGGAAGAAAGTTCAACAAATGGCTCACTACCACCTTTCCTTTCCAATTAGGGATGGAAATTTTTTTATTCATTCCCAAAAATGAACAAAAGAAAATTACAGGCTCTAAAATTACAAGTTCTAAAACTGTACTGAAAATCTCACTGCACAATTCTTAACAGAGCAATTGCTAAACTACAAAAAAAAGAAACTCAATCTATTTTACCTTCAACCATCCTGACAGTCAATGGGATTTTGTTAATTACTTCTGAATGCAGTTTTTCAAGTTTAGTCCATGACATTAATGTGCCTTCTGTCTTTGAACAAATGTCTAGGCTTGAGCGGAATTGTGCACTGGAGACATGAAAGATAGAAAAAACAACAATCAGCTGACACATCTATTATGTTACTCATTTTAATTTACTTCGTTTGCATTCAACTATAGTTAATTACAGTGTAAGATGAAAAAAGAGCTACAAATGTTCACCAAGCCAGTTAGTATTTCTGTTGAGAGAAATAAAATTTGTGTTTCAAGTCAGTGACATTATATCAGAATTGGAATAAATGAAAGATAAGGAACTTTAAAAAAAAGGGGAAAGGCAAGAAGAGACCAAAAGGGAAAATTTGTGACATGGTAGAATATGGCAATGATGAAATGATAAAATGGACAATGATACAAGGCAAAAGAGGATGGTAATTGGGCAAATAAAGAAACAAAGGATCAATCCAGCAGAACAGACGGGAATAGCAGAGACACTATCAAAAACTATTGAATACACTGTTCACTTTGGAAAGCTGTAATGTGTCTAAAAGAGTTTTCATCTCACAGCAAGTTTAGTTGAGTTTCCTTTGAAGTATGTAGGAGTCTGAGGACAGAGAAGTCAGAGATGGAATGGGACAAAAAAATTGATTGATAAGTGGTCAAAAGTTTGGGGTCACACTTGTGGATGAAACAGTGGTGTTCTATAAAGCACCCAATGTCTTCTGGCCACCCAAGGTCCCAGTCAATTTTTCCAGGTGAAACAGCAATTTTCATGTTATCATTTCACTGTAGTGTACTGCATTTGCTGCTCACTTTGTGTCCTCTGTCTACACAATGAGACTAAATGCATTTGAGTGACTCTGCTAGAAGAGGCAAAAGAGATTTAAAGCAATTACTTTTTAAAACAAAGCTTGCAAATATATAGGTAGTACATATATGTAATTAGAAATTTCATGAAGCAGATTCCTCTTCCCCATATTGACCCAGTCCATAGAACCTTTCTTCCTTTCAACTTTTAAAATTAGATAAAGTTAAGATTTCTAAAAGAGAAGTTGTACATACCTTAAACATTAGTTACCTGGCGTATTACTTCTCATCTTTATATATCTTCTCTATTTTTCTGCTTTTTTCTTTCCTCTCGGTCTTCATTTTTTTCATCAGCATTCCGAAGTGAAAAGATACACAGACATTCTTTCCATGGCTTCCATCAATTGCTGAGAAGGTTTAAGAGAAAGTCATTAGGTAATCTTTTCTTTACCCTGACAGGAATCACTTTCAATGATTTTAATTACTCTGTGCAGTTCCACCATGATATTAGAGTTTCCTTTGGGAAAAGGTGATTGCCAATTGTTGGTTGCAGTCATTACATTTAAAAATGCCTCTAATAAAAAAGAAAATCTTCTTTAATATAAACCAAGAAAACCTACTCAACCCATTGGTACAAAAACATTAACAAATATATTAAGGAATGTAATTCACATAAAAGGAATTTTAATTTGTCTGAATATTTGCAGACTAAATATGACCCTAAAGTTCAACTTGGCTTTATTAAAATTATTTTCAGGAAGAAACTTACCTGAACTTAGTTATTAAAGCTTAAGAAAGCTCTGGTTTGGTTGTGTTTGGTAAGCCTTGGGCTAAAACATTCTAGCAGTGGCAATGAAAATTTACCAAATGGTACAAAAATAACATGTACCAGCATGGGGCCCAGTTCACAGCTATTCTGAACAATACTAACAGCACTACATTACCTTTAAATGGGCATATGCTGACACAATCCTCTTCCTGTAACCACCACCATCAAAATTTAGTTACATGGTTAATCACTGAATTAGTATTTGCAGAACCTTGCCACGTGTTATGTAGGATTGGAAGAGTGAGCTCAGGTGTTGATGAAGAAAGGAGGTCACAATAGAGCTTGGAACGCAGAAAATTCTCTGGAGGATTAGAGGGCAGGGGATCAGCAATCAGAGATCGGCTGGGGAGATTGACAGTATTGTCAGAGAGGTAGTCAGCATTCTTGAAAGATGGGTTTGGGAAAAGCAAAACTGCTCTACCTGGCTTCTCCATTAGGTATTTCATATAAATGTATACATTTCAAAGATTTCCATTTTTGCAGCCCCTGGATAGACATCCAGCTATGTCCTGTGGATCTCTATCTTTTTCCATCACTAATATCGTGGATGGTGTACTGCCAATGAGAAAGAACATGGTGTTGCTGCCTGGCAAACTGGGGAATGGGCAAACATGATGAGATCCAAAATCTGGGTGCTGCATGGATTGACTTATATGCCTGTGACTTTTTATTTTGATACTTTTCATAATATACAAATTGATGCAAGACAATTCAATACATCAAGAGTTGGTGACTTTTGTTCAGGCAGTGA
>JARFYF010000074.1:95955173-95968813 GCA_030265395.1 Rhina ancylostomus
TCCTGTACTCAATGCCGATTTATGAAGGCCAAAATGCCTAAAGGTCTCTTAATGATCCTATCTACCTGTGACACCACTTTTAAAGAACTATGGATCTGTATTCCCAGGTCCCTTTGTTCTACCACACACCTCAGAGCCCTACCATTCACTGTGCAAGTCCTACCCTGGTTTGTCCTCCCAAAGTGCAACACCTCACACTCGTCTGCATTAAATTCTATCTGCCATTTTTCAGCCCATTTACTTAGCTGGTCAAGATCACACTGCAAGTTTTGACAGCCTTCCTTGCTGTCCACTATGGCCCCCAATCTTGGTGTCATCTGCAAATTTGCTAATCCAGTTTACCACATTATCATATACAGTAAATCATTAATATAGATGATAAACAACAATGGACCCAGCACCAATCCCCTGATCCCATCGATCCTTGCGGCACACCACTAGTCACAGGCCTCCAGTCCGAGACAACCATCTACTCCCACTCTCTGGCTTTTCCTGCTTAGCCAACGTTGAATCAAATTGGCTACCTCATCCTGACTGCCAAGCGACTTAACCTTCTGGGCCAGACTCCCATGCAGGACTCTGCCAAGGGCCTTGCTAACATCCATGTAGCCAATGTCCACTGCATTTCCCTCATCAACCTTCTTGGTAACCTCCCTGAAGAACTCTATAAGATCGGTTAGACATGACCTACCACCCACAAAGGCATGTTGACTATCCCTAATCAGGCCCAGTTTATCCAATTATTTATATATTCTGTCCCTCAGAATACCTTCCAATAATTTACCCATGACTGACATCAGGCTCACTGACCTATAATTTCCTGGCTTATTCTTAGAGCCTTTCTTGAACAACAGAGCATTAGCTATCCTCTAGTCCTCTGGTACCTCACCCGTGGCTAAGGACATTTTAAATATCTTTGCCAGGACCCCTGCAATTTCTGCATTAGCATCCCACAAGGTCCAAGGGGTCACCTTGTCAGGCTCTGGGGAATTATCCACCTTCAATTGCCTCAAGACAGCCAGCACTTCCTCTTCCATAATCTGGATATGGTCCATGACCTCACTACTCTCTTGCCTCAGTTCTATAGTCTGTCCCCAGAGTAAATACAGATGCAAAAAATTCATTTAAAATCTCCCTCATCTCTTTCAGCTCCATGCATTTTTGTATATAGTACAAAGTGCAAGAGAGCAAATACTAAGCCCCTCAGAACCCTAATGGTACCAGCCTTCCAGTCATAAAAACCCTCTTTCAACTAGTAACTCTTGGTTCCTGCCACACAGCAATTTTTAGAGAAGCAATTTACAGCAGCCAATTAACCTACAAGCTCAGACCTCCACACATAACAAATATTTCATCGCACTTACAATTAAGCCTTCTTCCACATTCTGCCCAATCAATGTCCTCACCTGCAGCAGAAATACTATGCAACTTCCTCCAGCAGACTGCCACTTGAACTGGAGTTGTCCTCTGCTGTGTCTGCAGGTCAAAACTACCATCCTACCACTCACAGATGGTGTTGTTAACCAACCTCTAAAATACTCACCGTGTCACTCTTTCACCTGCGAGCATGAAATCAGGTGATGGTGAAACTTTATCCACATCTTCTTGCTGTCTCACCATTGCTTGGCCAGGTTGCAGTACTTAGTTTCTGAAAGGATGATACAGGCTAGTGAGCCTTACACCAATGGTGGAGAAGATCCTAAGGGATAGGGTTTATGCACATTTGGAAAGGCTGGAGCTGATCAGGGGCATTGGGTATGGCTTTGGTATTAGAGGCTGAGGGGTGATCTGACAGAGGTTTAAAAAATTATAAGAGACATAGGTGGGGTAGATAGTCAGAATCTCTTTCCCATAGCAGGAGTAACAAAAACTCATAGTTTTAAGGTGAGAGCAAGGAGTTTTAACGGGCATTTGAGAAGACAGTTATTATTATACACAGAGAATGGTTGATACTGTATCTCTGCCGGAGTAGGTGGTGAATCAGATACAATTACTGATTGAAGACATTTAGACAGATACTTAAATAGGCAAGGCATGGAAAGATACAGACCTACAGTGGGCAGATGAGATTAATGTAAATGGGCAAAATGGCAGGTATGGATGTGATGGGCCGATAGGCCCATTTCTGTGGCTGTCCAGTTCTATGGCTCTAACAAGACCAAGGTTGTGCTGACACAAGGGAAGAAAGTTAAAAATGTCTGCTTGCACCACGTGGAGGTTATATGTCAGAAGAGAGCATGGGATGAGGTGGAAGTAGAAGATTGTATGAGAACTGAAGAATCAATCTTCAATTGATTCAGCCTTCAATTATTAGAATAATTTTTAGCACCATTTCCCCTGTGGAAATCAGGACATTTAGGTATACCTATCCTCCTCCAGTTATTCCTGCCATCTTGTCCTGAGAGGAAGATGAGTTGACGAGTGTCACAGAATCTTTTTGAGGATGTGGCTGCCATGGTTAAATGGTAACTTGTGTGCGTGTAAGGCTTGCGTTGGCGGTCAAGCATCTGTGGGTGAGCTGGAGCATATGAACTTTATGTGTGGGCTGATTGGTAAATACTATTTACAGGTGATTGATGAGTGCATGCTACGTTGAGTAGTGTCTGAGACCAGTCATCAGATGGAAAGATATGGCATTTGAAGATGCTTTCTAAGATGAGGTTCACCTATGGGAAGTTAGTGAATTCCCACAATACTGCACCCAGATCCTCAGCCCTAGCAACTTCCTGCCAGTTATTTTCTTTCCCCACTTCCTTCTCCGGAAGCCTCCTTTCTTCCTCCACTTCCGGTAAACCCTCCTGTTTGGCTTCTGAAAATCTTGGAGTCCACTCTCTCCATTTTTTTAAAACCAATCCTCACTGTTTCCCAGGTCAGATTCACTTTGTACATAGCTATAGGCACTGCGAGTTAGCTTTAAGTGGTGCTACCAGGTTTGGCTTCCCTGCTGATGCATTGGCACTGACTGCACACAGAAATAAATCCAGCAAGTAGTCATCAGGAAGTAAGTTTGCTGAATGCACATGAATCTCCAGAGTGAATTAATCAGCATCACAGTGCCCAGGACTGTTTTTGGGAACAAAACAAATTAGCTCCCATTATCTTTGTGTGTGTACTGAAAAAGTATGTTTTGTGGTTCAGGCTCATGAATGTTGCTGCCACATGCTGTTGAAAGGTTTTTGGCTTCAGTTGAAAATATTGCCAATAGGGCACAAATATTGGACTGCTGAACTGGCTTTGTTTCAGAGATTAAACTCCCCAAAGTTAAATTACTCATTTATTCAGTGCCAAAGCCATTCAAGTCTTTTTATCACCTTGTTTCTCAAGAGTCAAATGATTAACAAGTGGCGAACCATGACCCTTTTTTTAGCTGGATGCAAGGCTGCCTTTGCCCTGCTTTGAGATACACTCATGACTGCAGCAGAAGATTGATTTCAATGAAAGTATCCTTATTGTTGTATAAATATCTCAAAAAATAATTCTCACTGATGTACATGCAAATGAATTTCTCCATGAGCATGAGTGGTCAGATCTTAGCTGAAAACTCTTCTTCAGTTGCTCTTCATCCCTTCTCTGAACGCTCTCTGCTCATTCTCCAATTCACGATAAATTCAAAAGGAAACACACCTGAATGCACCACATCTGGTGTAGAGCCTTGAAGTATGGCCTTCACCAGTTGCTACACAACTCCCTGTAGACTTCTCCATCTCGAAACAACTTTAGTAATCAACAAACGTATTTGAATTGTTCAAAAAGCTAAAAGAAATCACTTAGCAGTCAACCTGCAAGAAGATAATGATCACTTTAATTAGTGGCATTCCTTTGTCCTGCTGCCTGGAATTAAGAAAATGCATTGACTGGTATTCAGTTCCAAAATGGCAAGGGTGCTGGCGATAGCATTACATCATCTTCACTATATACCTCTGGTATTACTTAAAGAAAGAAAGAAATTATTTAAAAATGTGTTTAACTGAGAAGCTAATTAAAAACATTAATATTAATACAAATAAAAGCAACCCACTTCCCCACAGAGACACATGAGATTTTGCAGATGCTGGAATCTGGAGCAACACACACAAAATGCTGTTTCTGTGTGTATTGTTCCACTTCGCTACAATTTCTTTTCAATCAAATTTGGCAACCCTAAGCAAATGAACAGGGCCATCCTATTTATACCTGACAGGGATATAGGCAAGGGGCCAGATACAAAGTGTATCCAGCCACTCTTCTGAACAATCGACAAAATTTGTAAATGTAAAGAGGATACATTTTCTCAGAAAATAAGACTGTGGAAGGTTGCTTTGATGGTAATGCCAGTCTAATAATTTAAAGCTTACCAAAAAAAAACATTTTATCATCTTTATTTGATGCGTTTCTCTTCCAAGTCCCTAGATGGTGCAACAACAAACTGGACAAACAGGAAGCAAAATTTTAAACAGCCCATATATAGTCNNNAGTCTACCTCCAGTCTCCTCTGCCTTTTCAATCCTTGAACATATTTGTCTCCCAAATTTCTGCCCTTCCAAAACCCTGTTTGAATCACTCCAAACACACTTCCATCACATTCATTGTAAAAATTAATGTCCGAAAGAAAATCATAAATGACATAATCTTTCTATAGCTATGGCATAGTGCCGTATCCACCCTGCATTCTAGTCTTAGACACACTCATTCAATGTCTTTCTTCCTTTGTTCAACTCAATGGGACAATGATTTACTATCTGGTTACAACATATCCAAGCAAAGGCTCCTTTTCCTCTCCCTACACTTATGGCTCCACTCTTTGTTTCTCCTTTTCTCACTTGGCTCTGTCATCCAGAGTGGCAGGGCCAACTTTCCCAAGTAGGTTGATAGCACTTAATTTTACCCTTCTTAATCCCTCAGTTGCCTTTGTATTGTCTGTACGGTAGCTGAGGAACCAACAGTTCTTCACATTCTGTAAAATATCAGGTAAGTGTTGAGTTACCTTAACATCCACTTGTCAAAATTTAAGAAAAATTATCATAGATGATTATGATGTTCAATAAAGCCTTTTCAATGTAAAAAATTGAAAAATATTGAAAATTACACAATAACATTGCAGATTAAAGTAAAAGGGTTTATCAAGACACATAGTCCAAACAAATACTACTGGTCCTTATGGTGAGAAGGCCTTGTGGAAAAACACATATTTGTTAAATTGAGAACACCACAAAGGCTAGATTGTGAAACCTACCATTTGGTTAATCAAATTGTCTCCATTTAAATTACATATCTTTCCATGTACTTCCATCCATATCCCCATAATGGTATTCTGTTTTATAGACCATTAACCTGGATTTTGCAGTTAGCAAGAAATGAGAACACTTGTCATGCATTACACTCACATTTCCCCACAGAATTCTGTGGACTCTTACACAGCAATTTGTGATTGTCAGTCAAATCAGAGTACTCCACAAGAACCTGGCACCTGTGAGTACAGAATGATTAATGGGATGTCTCATTGAATTGAAGAATTATTACTGTATAGGGCTAAATTGGATATCTCCCAAAAACAGGCATGGGGATTTTAATGAACAATTAACCCATGAATGTTCAATATAGTACAAGCACTGGCCAATTTTGTGCTCCCCTCTAAAATGCAGTGCCTAGCCAGCAATAACTGCACTGTTCTATGACTGCCGTCTTCAGTAGGTAACCAATATTGCATTTGGCTGGCACCAGTTAAAACGAGACTTAAAAAGAATGTGCATTATGGCTGGAACAAGCACTCTCAGGCATTCTACAACTGAAGTTGAGACACAAGACTCTATAGATGCTGGAATCTGGAAGAAAAGTTGCCAGGGAAGCTGTGAAGAATGCCGTAACACTGGATACAACAGGCTCCAGCGATTCATGATAAGAACATGCTGTGCTCATTCAGGAAGAGACTATTTGCATCCCAGCCCCGCCACTCTCCCCTTCTCTTGTCAACCATGCTAAACTGCTGCCACCAATGCAAAGATAATGCAGTCCATCCTTCCTAGGCTCAGAGCTGCACAAGTTCATCCTGCAAAGTCAATTGCTGTTTTCTCTGTCAGCAGCTTGAGGTGTCACTGACTTCAGCACTAGACTGACAAACCTGTAAAAGAAAGGCACTAAGGAAATGCAAAAGGCTGATTAATTCTTCAGATACAATGTGCATGATTTCATATACAAATTTGGTTTGGAATGTTTAATTTAGGTTCCTTATCTGCATTCAATAATGACAGAGGGAGGTGTGGCATTAGACTGTTGACAAATGGCACATTGGAGCAACAAGCAATCTGCTGGAGGAACTCAGCAGGTCGAGCTGTGGGAGGAAAGAAATTGTTGATGTTTCAGGTTGAAACCCTGCATCAGAATTTCTTGCCTCACACAGATGCTGCTCAACCCACTGAGTTCCTCCAGCAGACTGCTTGTTGCTCCAGATTCCAGCATCTGCAGTCTCTTGTGTCTCAATGGCACATTGGAGTTGAGGTTACTGGGACTGGACTTCATAAAATGCCTGGACAGAAAGGGCAGACTGCATTGTCACCCCGTTTACTTCCAGCACTTCCTTCTCTTCAGCTTATTTTTTTATAAAATTGGTGGCAAGGGCCTTTTTGATGGGGAGATAGAATAACATGCATTATCATGCATTATATCACTTGAAAGATTTAAAAGGAACCTGAGGGGCAACTTCTTCAAGTAGAATGTGTTGTGTCTATGGAATGAGCTGAGGCAGGTACAATAACAACATTCAAAAGACATTTGTTTAAGTACATAGATAGGAGGGGTTTAGAGGGATACAGGTCAAATGGGACTAGTTTGGCAGGCACCATGCATGAGTTGGGCTGAAGGGCCTACTTCCATGCTCTATTGCTCCATGTCTCTATTACTAAAATTCTTTAAATTTCTACAAAATGCTGCAGTACCCCTCCAGAGCACTCTAGATAGAAAAATAATTCTTGGAATATCAATGGTTGCATTTTTGATATTTTATATAATGATATGCCTATCGCTGTATTCATGCTGACAACCAGCAGAGTGGTTTTATCTGAAACACTGCCAAAGAGTGCCCTTTGCTCCATAGCACACATTTTGTTTTGCAGTTATGGCTGAAATTCAGCAGGTAGAAATGGCTGTCATAGAATGATTGCAACATGATTGCAACAGAATACCCAGCATAGATCTGGATTAATGTCTGCCTAAGATCACCTGCTAGTTGGAAAATGAGGAGGCAAAATATTTTTCAATTCATTCAACAGGGCAGAATTGACATGCAACACACATTATCTGTACTTACACAATTTCACAATTAAAATACAGTTTTGACCATTGTATACAGACAAATATTATTCCCATTCAAGTAGATGTATACTTAAAGCCCAATGCTCAGCTTTGTATGCCCTTGAATAAAATTGCTTACAATAGAAATTTTTATTGAAAAAAATTCTTAAAATGCAATAACCGTCCAAAACAAATAAATTTGCAGTTTTGGTTTTCAAATGCCTGAAGGCTCTAACAGTTAAGCAGATCAGTGCATTTATTAGTTTTGTCCAAGGATTTTTGTTGTTTAATTATAGAGAGCTTTATTGCAAGTCACCACTGTTTGAAAGCAACATTATTTTGTTTTTCCAAATTAGTTGCTTCAGTAAATGTCTCATTTTTCATAGATTTACAACAGAATGCAATACCACCAATGATTTGCAAGTTTTTCTGCTCTAGGGTTGAATATTAAAACTTAAAATACTAATAGGGTTGTACATTAACTTACTTGAACCTTTTTAATCACTTCCCTGAATACTTGCATTGAAGCTGCCTATAATACTTTGATGACTAATTTTAAGTGCTTGAACTGAACTACTAACTGAACTTAATTCTGAATGGCAAAGCATTACTTTAAAATGTTGGTATTAGAATAGAGATTCAAGGTAAAACAAAACGCACCGTTACAAAGAGCAAAAAGAATATAAAATCAGATAAGCTATTAAGAATGTTGTACATTTTATTAAATTTTGAATTCAGAGGGAAATCTATTATTCCAAATATCATTTTATCTGTTTTCAAACAGAAACAAACCAAGAACCATCATCATCGAATGATGTCAGAAGAGGCCTAGTTTCACAGATCCACTTTTAATGACTGGTACGATACTTGTCTCCAGCAGTTTCAATGTTTCCGTTTTCACCTACAATATATAGAATGTGATTTAGCTCCAAATAACATTCAAAGTATTTGCTTTCTGTATTAGATCAGAACCTATCAGCTTCTAAAGATGAAGGTAATGATTAGTGATTTGGAAACAATGTGAGTACATTTAACTTAATAAGAGAATGGCTTACTGATTATAGTGACAGATTAATTAAAGAAGTACATACATCCAAAGGGAATGATGCATTCAGAGAATGTTTAGCTTACAGAGTATGCACCATAAAAAAAACTCAAGTTTTTGACATCTAAACCAGGCATTCTGGTGTAATTCTGTTGTACACCAGGAAGTTGATGAAGATCGGTTTGGCTGACAAAACAAATGCCATAAATTCTTATTAATCCTAGATGTTCAATCTGATTTCGTTTACCTAACTTTAAGAATACCTCTCTGGCAAATAATTGTCTTGGAGATAAAACCAGATCTATTTCAGACTTTGTATTACACTGGAAACAGTTTAGAGTAGGTCCACTAAGGTTGATTCTTAGGGTAAAGTGGCTAATATCCAAGGTTGAGCATTCAGGAAAATTGAAAGGTGATGATATTGAAAAATGAGATTCAGAAGGAGCTTGACAAGTTAGATGCAGACAGGATATTTCCTCACATGGAGAAATTCAGAATTGGGGGCAGGCACATATTTCACTGTGTGTTTCGATGTACATTTGACTAATAAGGTTACCTTATCTTAATTTCAAAATAAGGGATCACCTTTTAAATTGGAGTTGAGGGGTAATTTCTTTTCTCAGAGGACTGTGAAGCTCTCCACCCAGGAAATCTGTGGGGTTTATTCAAGACTGAGAAAGACAGGTTTCTGGTCCAAAGGGGTTATAGGAAAGTGGAACGGAGGCCAAGGTCAGATCAGCTATGATCTAATTGAACAGCAGAGCAGGCTCAAGGTGCTGTTTGGTCTAACTCTGCACCTATTTCTTATGCGATATTCTTTTGTTCACAGTTTACTGTCACCTCCTAGCTTTAATCTGTTAAACAGATTGGGCGTCTCAAACCTT
The DNA here is from genome assembly GCA_030265395.1 of Rhina ancylostomus. NCBI lineage: Eukaryota > Metazoa > Chordata > Chondrichthyes > Rhinopristiformes > Rhinidae > Rhina > Rhina ancylostomus. Next base: position 95,964,369 of record JARFYF010000074.1, read on the forward strand.
TGTGGAGTTTACTTAATTTTATTGACAAGTTAATTTAATGGCACATTTCCTTAGTTTAATATTCTGTTAAAATGACCTTCACATTAGATTCGTTAGGCATTGGCAAAGACTTTCTTTTAAACACACAAGATGTATTCTCCAGACAACAACACAAATCCAATTTATCTTAAATTTGTTTCATTTGCTGTGGATAGATTAATCAGTTACAATGAAAATAAAAAAAAGAAACAAATCATTATTCAGTAGCCACTTATGCTTGCTGAATAATTCTATCAGATGTTAAATTCAATTACAAGTAGGGTTACAACATGACCAGCATTTTCAAATGTATCATGGACAATGAATTGGAGGTCAATCAATTGGAAGTACAAATAAATTTCCATTTTATGCCGTCTACTTTTATTAAATATTAATTATTCAATAATGTTCATACTCAAATCAGGTATTTTATTTATACATACATAAACATGAGATTATAGCTAATCTGATAAATTAAAAATACCTCTGGAATATCTATTAATCTCCTAAATTTCTGATCACGCCAATTCCAATCAAAGATGACATACTTCAGAGACTGCAGACTTAGTTCATCTGAACAACAGAAAAAAAATTAATTTTAACATTTGTTAGTTATGATTATAATCATCTCAGAATTGAACTGTTGGTCATAAGTGACCTTTCAAGCATATCAAATTTTACGTAAATGACCCTTGTTAACATATGGTTTCAGTCCAGTGGCATCATAAATGAGGAAGGATGACCTAAAACAATGTATTCACAAAGCCACAGATGTAGAATATACTCCTTCGTTCAGAGGAAAAGTAGTATGTAAAATTTGCATTTCTACACTTTATCATGGACATGGCTTTACCTCAAATACATTAGACAAAATTATCCTTCAATTTTGGCACAAGACTCAAGTCTTATCTATTAAACTTCAGGTGTGAGAGAATGATACAGGAATTGCAAATTCAACCTTAGGTGACCCAATATTCCTTCATTTGTACTGGTGACAAAAAAACAGCCACATATGTAAACCTGTAAACAGATGTTGAAGATAGAAAATGGAATTTTCCCACCTTCCACAGAGGTACATTTTAATTCCACCACACCACACCACCATTTTTCTCCATCCTTCACCACCATTCAAGCTGGTACACACCTTCTACTAATTTCAGAGCCACCACTATTCTTAACCCTCATTCTATGCAAGCTGATATCCTCCCTTTCATTCCCAGCTGATTCCTTCCCCTCTCGCAAACTGTTAATGGTACTATTATACAAAATCTCCATCCTTAAGTACAGCTCCCAGCTTCTGCCACATTCTCTCTCTCCATCTACCCAATCCATACTGCAATGCTTGCAATCTATGTCTCTCTCACCTCATGGCTTTTAATCTCCACTTCTCTTTTCCTGCTCCTCCATTGCCACCCATTTCCACAATCTATAACACTTGTTCATTGCTACCCATTCTCTCCATCCTTTATAGGCCACAGATGCCCTTCCTCTACCAACTGTCCTTAGACTTTTTCTATCTCAGTGCAGCTGCTAATGAACTAGGGATAATTCTTTTTAACATCTCCTCCAGTAATAATGGCCCCTAATGTTAATAGTGCTGGTTCTGGCCTCAGGTTGGATAACAATTATGGAATCGTTATGGCACAAGAGGCAACTATTCAACTCATTAAGCCATGCCATCTAGTGGTAGAGCAACCCTGCCAGTCCTATTCAACTGCACTTGTCCCAACAACATTGCAGATTATTTTCCCTAGAAGTACACAGTAGTCACATAGAATCTGTGGGGAGAGAAACAGAGTAAAAGTTCAGGTTGATAACATTTCATTGGGACCAGAAAACTTTGGAAAGCAAACAAGGTTTAAGTTAACGAGGAAGGGGGCAGATTTGAGGTGAACAAAGAGACTGTCAGTGATAGGATGGAAATGAAGAGAGACTGAATGACACAAAGTCATGGTTCTGGCTAAGAGAGTGTGGTGAAGGGGTTGTTAATCACAGCTGATTTGCCTGGAGAAAATGAAAAGTTATCAACCTGCAACATGAACTCCATTTGCCTCCCTTCAAGATACTGCCTGACCTGCTGAGTATTTAAACCATTCTGTTTTATTTCAGATTTCCATCATCTACAGATTTGTATCTCATTGCTCCTATTTTGTATTTTTTCGCTTTCATTTCATTTACATCTTCTTAAGACAGATCAGCAGCATGAAACATCACTGACAAAGTCACCTGACCAACTTTAACTGCTGAATAAAAAAGGTTAAATGTGAACAGACAAACAACAAGTTAACTCTGAATAGACTGAAGATATAAAACCAAACTTTATTAAAGAGGATAGGATTTCCTACCACGGTCTACAAGGTCTCTAATCCGTCCTGGTGTTCCTACACCAATATGTACAACCCCTTTAGTAAGCCATTTTATTTGATCTTCAATCTGGATGAGAAAGGGAACACAATTAGTTCCTGTAATAAACTGTAAGAGTACAAAGCAGAATCCAGATTGATGGATAATTGAAAAATATCCTGTTTTATTGGTAAGTGACAAAGGGATAATTAACATTGCTGTGAGCTAATACTGACAAACAAGTTGTCATCTAAAATGCATCAAGTACATAGAATCCCTCATGTCCTGATGCGGACCGTAGCTGGGACACATCAGTTAGCATTGGAAACCATCATATCTGAAGAGTCTAACTCTAAATTTGCTCTCAGACCAGATTTCCATGAAACAAACTCTAAGTGCAAAGGACCTAGAGCCTGTTTGAGGCAAATACACTGAATGCTTGGAAGTTTCTGACTTCCAGTTTGGCTGTTGCCATCTTTCTGGGAGAGTTTTGACACGCAGAAGTATGCCTTAAAATTGACCAGACAGTCACAAATGGACTCTCCCACTGAGTCAAGTAATGTTTTAATAATATTTTCAACATTGTTAGCCATTAGTTTTTACTTTGAAAAATGAGAAAGAAATTATTGTAAAAACTTCCCAAATTTCCTGTGACTGCTCAAGGTATCTGAGACATCCATACAATCCAACATTAAAGTTTGAAGAGAAAATAGAACATAGAGCTAAATCAAATGGGGATTAAAGGTCTTGGTATTCTTGTTTACCCTTAGCTGATTGGGACTGGCAAAATAGTTTGTCTATTAAATGCTCTTGTATCAACAGAATCGGGTTCATCCATAATTAAAAATGGAGAGAGAGAAATCTCTATGACAATACAGTTCAATTATATTTTATTAAAAGCAAGCAGAAGCTTCCTAATGGTCATAAGATGCAGATGAAAAGCAATTATTTTACTAATTTACACTAAATATCCAAAATAAAGTGAAATGAAGACTCATTATTCCATTAGAATTTGCATTGTTTCAATTTGGTACTGAGATTCATCCTTACCTTGATATGCTTAGCAAACAATTTTAGAGTCTTACAGTTGCCTTTAAAAGCTGAAATCAGCCTACCAAAACAAAGAAGATACAACTATTATAGTCAACGTCTCTTCACCTTAAATACATTAAAGCTTGCATTTAAACAGCCTGATGAATCCCATGTGACCTTGTTAAGTATACAGGAGCAAATTATGACAAGGATAGTATGACAAAGAATATTAGCAGAGGTGTCTCAAACCAAAGGGCATAACTTTAGGGTATGAAGCAACAGGTTTAGAGGGGATCTGAGTAAGATCTTTTCATCGGGTAGAAGAGCAGTATCAAGATGAGAACTTGAATTGTCATGGCATGGAAGGCAATTGACCAAATGCTGGTAAATGGGATTGGTATGAATGGGTACTTGATGTGTGCATAGCCATAGTGGGCCAAAGGACCTGCTTCTGTGCTGTACGACTCTATGACTGCAGCAGTTCTGTGATGAGCCTTCTTGAATTCTCTAGTATTTATAGGACCAACTTGCAGACCCTGCAGCAGGTCTAAATGGGCACAGGATCTGCAAGCCTATTTGTCTGAATGGAGATTTTGTGGTTGTGAGGCTCAAAGGCAAGCATCACGCAAGTACAATTTTAAATAATGTGTTTTTTAAAATTATTTAACAGTGCATTTCAGAAGTATTGTAAAAATGTGACAGCTTTGACAAAAATAAAGTTGGGGGTCTAACTGTGCCTTCTGTCAAAGTTTCTCACAGCTGTTTTGTGGGCACAGCTTATTCTCATCCACCTGTGCAACCCTATGATGTCACAGGGTCCTGGCAGATCCAGGAGATTTTCATTCTGCTAACTTGAGCTAAGTGGCAGAGAGTTGGGCATTTCAGTTCGTGCTGGTGGGTGGGGCAAGAAGCATATGCAGCAAAATCTGGCTCATTTTAATTGTTACAGGATACAAGAAGCCACCAGTGCTGTGAAATTTTAAGTTGTACTCAAAATATGGACAATACGAGTGAAATAACAATTCCACAAGCAAAATTAACTTCAGAACTCA
>JARFYF010000074.1:95997749-96012098 GCA_030265395.1 Rhina ancylostomus
TCAGTCATGTGTCTTTGTGGAATCATTGTGGAAAGCAAAAAAACTTCAAATGCTGGAATCTGAAACAAAAACAGAAATGCTGGACCAGTTTATGTTTCAGATTGAAAGCTCGGGAAAGATTTAAAGGGGATCCGAGGGACAGGTTTTTCACACTGGGGGTGGTAGGTAGATGGAATGAGCTGCCAGAGGAAGTGCAATGGCAACATTTAAAAGATACTCGGACACATGAAGAAGAAGGTCATCAAAGGGTACCACAGGATATAGATCAGCTACCGTTATGGGCAGAGAAATGGCAGATAGAATTTAATCTGGACGTGTGAGTTTTTGCACATTGGGAGGTCAAATGTAAGGGGAAAGTGTGCAGGTAATGTTTGGACCCTTAACAGCACTGATGTACAGAGGGATCTTGGGGTCCAAATCCACCCCTCCCTGAAAGAGGCAATGCACGTAGATGGAGTGGTAAAGAAGGAATATGGAATGCCTGCCTTCATTGCTAGGGACATAGAGTATAAGAGTCAGGAAGCATTGATGCAGTTGTATAAAACTTGGGTTAGGCCTCACTTGGAGCATTGTATGCAATTCTGGATGCCCCATTAGAGGAAAGATGTGGGGACTTCAGAGATGGTGCAGAAGATGTTTATCAGGACGTTGTTTGGATTAGAGGGTATGAGCTATAAGGAGAAGTTAGACAAACTTGGATTGTTTTCTCTGGAGTACCAGAGGCTGAGGGGAGACCTGATAGAAGTTTATAAGATTATGAGAAGTATAGAGAGAGTATACAGCCAGTACCTTTTTTTCCCAGAATAGAAATGTTGAATACTTGAGAGCACAGCTTTAAGGTGAGAGAGGGAAAAATTTAAAGGGGATGTATGGGGTAAGGTTTTTGTAGTAGGTACCTGCAATAAGCTGCCAGGGGCAGTATTAGAAGCAGATACAATAGTAGCATTCAAGAGGCTTTTAGATAAGCACATGAATATGCAGGGAATGGAGGGATATGGATCATATGCAGGCAGAAATGATTTAGTTTAATTTGACATAGTGTTCGGTATAAACATCATGGTCTGAAGGACCTGTTCCTGTGTGGTACTATTCAATGTTCTATCAAGACTCCCACAAAATAACAGTTGCTAATTTCCATCTTAATAATAGGAGTGCTAAGCACGCTCTGAAGATAACTTTCTGCAGCAACACTGTAATGCAGCTCAATTCTAAACTGCCTCAGAGTGTGGCTGGACTGCACATTATCCTTCGTTACCACCTAACAAAAGATGTTGCCAAAATGATCATGCATTTGCTGAGAGCATGCTGAGGAAAATGTTTTGAAACACATAAGATTCTTAGTGGATTAGACAGGGCAAAAATTCTGAAAGGCTTTTTTCTTCTCATGGGAGAATCCAGAACAAGAGGACATTGTCTCAGAATAAGGGGTACACAAATGCTGCAGAAAAGGTTTACCTGGATGGTTCCTGGATTAGAGATTGGGAGCTATAAATGGTACCAGCTGAAAGAGGATGGCAAAGGTTTGCTAAGTGCAGTTGATCTGTCAAGGGGAGATGTAAACAGAAGATGCATGAAGTAGGAGAGAAAGAAAAAGCTGTTCTGATACATATTGGAGAGATGATTATCTGAAATTGTTGAATTCATTATTAGGGTCTGAGGGCTGTAACATGTGTAGGCTACCTTGATATTATCGTGCACTAGTAAATGAGTACTTTATTCTTCCAGAAATGATTGCTACTGCCAGAAGCCATCATGTCTCCCCAGAATTGTCCATCTGTCCAGGTAATATAACCTTCATGAAATGCTGAATCATAATATTGGAAGAATATTTATGATAAAACTCAGCTGTATGTGATTAGACTCGACTAGAAGTTGTTTAAAAGGAGTATATCAGCAAATCCCATAAAAGTACATTTGAATGTAGAGTGTGACATACAGAGGATATATTAATAATACATGCAGAATGATATTTATATTTAAGAATTCTTATTTCCCAATTATCCAATTGATACAATGGCCAGTTTTAAGAAGACCAACATGCAGGCTTTATTTGTAAAGCCTGCCTTGGGTATCTCTTGTAAAGCTGTATCTCTTGGGTTCACAAAAAAATCTGTTACAGACAAAACTTGACATCATAGCTGGCAGTGATTTGAATTGCTTCGCATCCATTGATATTTAACTTCATTGGGTTAATGTGGATCTGGTGTTCTAACTTTGATTGCCAGAAATGGGACAACTTCCCCTTCTGTGGCAATACAGACTTCGCAGTGGAGCAGCAAATTGGAGGCACAAAAATTCCTGCAGATGCAGATGCTGAGATGTAGATTCCAGCATCTACGGAATTTTTTGTGTCTTCATTTTGCTATATTGCTCTAGAATCCAGCATCTGTAGAATTTTTTGTGTCTCTGTTTTGCTGTATTGCTCCAGATTCCAACATCAGCAGAATTTCTTGTGTACCACCCTAACTGTCACTATTTAACTTTGGCTAGGAAGTTCCAGAATTTAGACTTGGTGACAATAAAAGAACAGCAGTAATTTTCAAGTGAGAATGGTGTGCAACTTAGAAGGAAACCTTCTGTTTCTACATGCCTGGTGTTCCTCTTGTTCTTGATGGTTCCTCTTTTGGGAGATGATGCTGGAATAGGCTAGGCAAGTAACTGCAGTGTATTTTGTAAATGGTACACACCCTAGCCACTGTAAACTGGAGATGGAGGAAAATTAATGCTTAGAGTAGTGATGGGGTACCAATCAATTGAGGGCATTGTCCTGGATGACTTACAAATTATGTTTATTGTAAAATGCTTGAAAATTTTGTGGCAATGCTTCTCTACAGCAAACAATTTTCATTTTGTGACAACCTCTCCATTCCTAAAAGTATTCCTGTTGCTATTTCCATAGATAGTTGTTTCAAAATTCAGTTCCTTACAATTTAATTTTTTCTTAACTTTCTCCTCTTGATTTTCTACCTGTGTGTGTGTGTGTGTCAAAATTTTTTGGAATGTTCAATCTTAAATAACTTAATAAAAAATAACATATGTTTTCATATGTTGCATACCATCTGAGAGAACTGTTCAGCATGATTGGCTGGTCAATCTGTTTGACCACCTGCTTGGTGTCAGTTGACGGATACCAGAGATCCAATAGAACTAAAATCTAACAACAACCAACATCAGGATGACTGAAATCCACGTCACAGAGATCTGACAGTTCAGATCTCCTGCTGGCTTGTGAGCTGCAGAAGCTCAGCTATCGTCTGACCTCAAAGTCCACGCGCATGAGGAGTAGTAAGCCTATAGCAGTTAAGCCCTGTTATAGGCTTACTTTCTATCAATCCTGAAAAAAATGCTGTTTTTGAATACATTATTAAAATTAAAACATTTAAATTAAAACATTTCTTTAAAATTAAAAACTTGAAGCATTGGGGAGAAAAAAAATCAGAAACAATCAAATACATTTAACCTCACTTAAATAAAGGGAAAAGGAAATCATCCTGTACTTACCATTCTCACCAAAGCCATCTCTACCTGTTTGGTCTGTTGGATTTTTACCAGGTTAAGTGAGAGGAAATCTATGAAGATTTGCTCTCTCCCACTGATCAACAATTAATTAAGTACAAGTCAAGACTTCAGTTTAACTCAGGATTGCTGAACTTTCACTTAGCTAAGTGGGTAAAAGAAAACAATTCTGAGTAGAACTACTTGTTTTTACCCATATAACTGGGTGGAAGTTTGGGGCTCTGTGTAAAGGCAGAAGCTTTGCCTGAGCAGAAGTGCCAACTTTTAAGTGAAGGATCCAGGCCTGGATATCAGTGGGTTGTTTTCTTCAAGGTACAGGCTATTTTAACTGTTATTGAAAGCTTTAATATAGCAATATACAGACTTACTGTCACTGATTGAAAAGTGAGAGCATAGCTGGTATCAGTAACACAGTTGCTGAAATTGAAGCCATATTTACAATGGAAACAACATTCGTGGAATAATTGTGTACATGCTTAAAAGACCCTGGCAAAAAGTCTGATAAATTTTATCCATGTGTTTACCGTGTAATTCGTAGCTTGCACTGCCATGCAGTATAATGCTGCCAGGATTAACTGCAATTTCCTCACTTCCTCAAACCGTACCCTTGCCCCTAACCTTAACCATTTTCTAAGGATCTAATGTCATATTTTGAAACAAAACATACATTAACTGCATAAATCCTATTATACAATCCATTGTACAATTTTAATGCTTAAATAAATTAAAATAGCTGCCTGCAAAAATAAAACTTGAGTTATTTATAATGGGTGCTTACCTCTGCTGTTCACTCTAGCAGCTGATGCCCAAAAAGACCTGAGGTGCAGAGAGAGGAGGTCATCACATTAATAAATACTCAACAGTTGCAGAATTTAATATCAGCTACAAAATTATATTAAAAATATTCCCTTTGTAACAATTTTTGGATAAAGAAGGAATTTTACTGTTAAATATCTAACATTCAATCTTAATGTGAAACCAGGAAGACTCAAGAAGCATAATCTGTGAATTAACAATGAAATAATGCCCCATTCTCAATTTGTAAAGATGTGAAGTACAGATTAGGATGGTGCATTCATTTTATTACTCTGTTTTTCATCTGAACAGTATCATATTCTACTTTCTGATTCATGCATTGGGGGAAAAATGGCAGTGTGCAAAGGAATAGATGGCAATTATTTATAACTTCAGATTATATATTTCTTAAAAATTATCTGAATTTGCATTTCTATTCAAACATTGTGCAACAGAATCGTCATGTTCACTTTAATGATTATTTTGTACTTGACCATTTATTGAGATTGTAAACTTAACACAGAAATACACCGATTCACATGAAAGCACATTTCTGTGTCTTGTTTTCTCCATCAAAGGACTAATTTTTGATAAGTCAGCAATTTTTGCTTCTTAACACTAATCATTCAAACTGCAAAAAATTGACTAAACATATTCAAGCTAAAATATCTGTCAGAAGTAAATTTTTAAAGAGGTTTTTGTTATACAGAATTGGTTGCTAAAAGTATAATTAGCATAAAATGTGTTCTATTTGACTTCATTAGCAACAGTAAATGTGTATCACAAGCATGTGGTTAGCTCTTTCTAAGCCCTGAAGCCCTGTCTTGTTAGATCTCTCTATGGAGAGACTAGGTCAGCTTTCTGACAGAACCATCTGCCTTTATTGTGCATAGCTCCACTGAACGTAGTGGATAAATATAGAGGATCTTTCCACTCCATGCCAGGTCCTCCTCACTGTCCAACTCAACGGACACAGATCTCTGTACACTTCTCATCTTCTTAAAGCAGTGAAATTAAACCTATGTTCAGACAAATCAACTTGCAGTGAAATGTCCTTAATGAAAACTGGAATAAGGAAAGGAAACCAATATAAATGTTCCCCACTCACAATCTTCTTTTCTGAAGACTGGATATCTTTGATACACTGGACATTACAACAGAACGTTGGATTCTGCGTCAGATCTGCAATCATAGCTCCAGGTGAGGAGAAGAAATTTCAACCTTCAATCCAATAGGAAACTCATTACATTGTGGTTAGTATTGTTTCTTTTGTAATCATTTTATAAAATGTTAAATAACATATTAGCAAGATTAAGAATAAAAACAAGAAAATTCAAAGAACAGAAATACCAATGTTATTCTATTATAATTTAAAAATAATAGTATTACATCTTCAATTTGACCAATATATATTTTTTATTGAACCAAAGATCAACATTAAAATAATGATTATTTTTCTGAAAGCATTCTTGTGTATTTCAACTGGACTATTATGCTGGGAGATATATGTAGCATTACTTGCCTCCAACTTCAGTACCAGCATCTGTGCAGGTTGACAATCTAATTTCTCAACAGAAGACTGTGGGGACAACTTTAAAGGCAGCTTTAAATTCAATTCAGATGTATTTATAAGGGTGGGATTGGGATAAGAATACTGTAATGGACAGTTTTTTTTAAATGGACAATTCAAATATTTTTTGATGAGCAACAATATCTTCTATGCAGAACTTAAATAATTTCAAACACATTAGAAAAGAAGCTTTTGTTTTTGAAATGAGGATTACAGGGAAAAAGAAAACTAAAATGGTGTTTGATTAAATCTGATTTGTTTCTGTCAAATTAAAACTAATCTTTATTTCTCACTGTGGCCAACATTCTATGTTTATAGGCAGTCATCCGTTTTCTTGCAGAATAGCATTTCAGTATATGTTATTTTAATAACAGAAAACCCTTAAGACCGAGTATACAAAGAGCATTAGAGAGGAATGTAGATAGCAACTTAAGACTGTGATAAGTTTGATAGATTTGAAAGAGATAGGCTTTTTGCTGTAAATGTAAATATCCACAAGAGCAACATTAGTGAAACCAGGTAACTTACTGGGAACAAAGTGTTATCAACATCTGAAACAAACTGATGTTGGCACAACACAAGTGTAAGCAGTTGTTTTATGTGGTGGATCAAGAAACTTGTAAGGAAATTCCCACAAGATAGACTAATATTTGGCATTGATAAGATCCATGTACTTTAAGAAAGATACAGATATTTGTTAGTGGCGATAAAGAAGTTAAGTGAATAGACAGGTGAGATGGCTCAAAATTTCTCTCACCTCAAATACTTCGCTATGGATTGTTGAGTTTGTGAAATACAGTGCAAGGTGGGAGTTCTGCTCAGTAATGAGTTCATAAACATTTTAAGCTATAATGAAACAAACTGCAAAATGTGACTGATAAATTGTATCCATCTTGACCTAAAATTATATTATGAATCTACTTTCTGCAATCATTTTAAAAAGCTATTTAATTTTGATTTACTGTGAAACGTTCATTCTCCATTGTCTACCTGTTGCTGATGTTAAATCCTTCACTCCTAGATTAGTTTTTATAAAAATCTTTCAGGAAGCATCAAGTTAGGGCTATTGCATTCATATATTTAATGATAAAGGCTAGTAACATGTCAATTTTCCAAATTGATAATGTTCTGTCTGAGGGAACAATGAAGGCAATCAAGCTGAATGCATCAGAAAAGGAAGTTATTTTTCTGTCTTCCTAAACATTTATTTCACACAAAGTTGCAGGATGAATAGAAAACACATGGTGGTTGGTTCTGAAAATGTGGTCAACAAAGGCAGATATTTGATAATTCAATGGCTGTATTTGATTTTCGTTAATGCTTGGCATTTATTGCTTGACAAATCAATGTCAGATGAAAGAGTGCTTCTGAAATCAATTCTTCAGATGGAGTTGAACAGAGTTTTAGAATCTGCGTACAACGTACAATAAGGCTTCCAACTACAAATAAAGGAATCAAGGCAAGGCCTTTGTCAAAGGATGAGGACAAATGGATAACACCCCCAATCTTTCAGTTTATCAATATTCATTTTAATATTGTCAACAGATAGATCCAATTCAAAGTTATCTTTTCAACATTAAAATTTACATACCAAGGATGTTCCTGGTTGCCTGAGTGAAGTGAATATTATAAAATTATGTTGGCTAATTTAAAAGGAAGGAGATTGGGAAATTTGTTCTACTGGTACAACGTTGACCTGGTCGATTCAGTAATATTTGCTGAGATACTGTGCTAACCAACAACAGAACGGAAATTATGTTCAACCAATTTATTGCAGTAGCACATGCTGTGGATAAAGGGGAACCAGGGGATGTGCTATACTTATATAGTAGACACTTGACAATGTGCCACATCAAAAGTTACTGTGGACATTGGCAAGGATAGATTTGCTGGCAAAGAGGAAACAGAAAATAAACATGAATGTATCTTTTTCTGGATAACAAGATACGTCACAGGGATCAGTACCGGAATTTCAACATTTTACAATTTATGTAAATTACTAGGAAGAAGGCATGGTAAGTTTGTCAATGACACAAAGCTAGGTAGAATAGTGAGTTGTGAATAGATCATATGGAGCTTATAAAGGAATATAAATGTTTGGTGAGTGGGCAACAATTTGGCAAATGAAGTATAAATGTGAGAAAAATTTTGGCATGAAAAATAAAAAAAAGCATGTTACCTAAAATGGCGAGAGATGGCAGAGCTTTGAGATTGAGGGGGATCTGCATGCCCTTGTGCAAAAGGCCGGTATACAACCAATGCAAATAATTAGAAAAGCCAACTGAATGTTATTGCTTATTGTGAAGAAAACTGGAATCAAAAAGTAGGGAGATTATGCTTTGGTTATGTAGAACACTACTGAGACACATCTGGAGTACTGTGCACAATATTGTTTTCCTTATTTAAAAGATATTAATGTATCGGAAGCAGTTCAGAAAAGGTTTATTTAAGTAATAGTTTGAATATGCAGGTTGTCTTCTGAGGAAAGATTGGACAGGCTTTGTTTGTGTCTGCTGGGGTTCAGAAGAGCGAGAGGGTACTTAACACAGTGGATGTGAAGAGGATGTTTCCTACAAATCTTTAGGGTTACTGTTTAAAAACCGGTTGCTCTCAGAGGTTCCCAAGTTTTTGGAACTCTTCTTCAACGGATGGTGAAAGCAAAGTCTTGGAATATTTTAAAAGCAAAGGTAGATGGGAATGAGAAGTTGAGGTTACAATTGGATCAACTATAATCTTATTAAATGATGGAGCAGGCTTGAGGCCTACGTGGCCTACTCCTGAGCCTAATGTACATGTTTGTATGTCCCTATTTATAATCATAACTGAGGAGAAATTCAACAATTCTCTTTTGTAATTGCTATCAAGAACAAACTCTGAATATACAGCAAGATGAAGAGTCTTTCTGTCAAATGCACTGATCCGTTCTATACTGGTGACCACAGAACAGTCCTTTCTTTCAAACAGTCATATTCCCAGAGTCCCAATGGTAATGAGATGATTAATTGCAGCCCCCAATCACCAAAATAAATTGAACAACTTTTTTTCCAGAACAATAATGAAATAAAGAACTATATTCCAGGAAAGAAATCTAAAAAGGGAAAGGCACAACCTGCAATGTATTATGCTTCATTTTATCCTAAGGATACTAATTTCTTTCACATCAAAAGAGATACTTATTTAAAATTTTCTCTTTATATGCTACCAGGTTCTGTCGTTTGTATAATAGTATAAAGTTGACTGGGTTGAAAGCTCTGAAAAGATTCTTTCCCTTACATAATTATGGTTGTCAAATGTGCACTTTAGCCTCAGCTAAATAACATTATATATTAAATAATGTCTACTTCTATAATACCTGTGGATTGAAGTAGATTATTGACATACATGATCGAGCTTTCAGCATGTCATGAATCTGTACAATCATGTTTCCTTTGGGGCCAATCACTTTCCTGAACTTAAGTGATGTGATGTGCATTTGTCCTAAATAAGTCAATCAAGTACTGTATGTAAAATACATCAGGCAGTAACGGAGCATGATGATGAGTGCACTGGGCATTTGCTAAGGGATATGATATGTTTTTGAACAGTTGCCAACCTCTTCATGGCCTTGCAAGTTGAACCACAGTATTTAAATATACATTTTGTTCCATGCTTTTTTCTCCCTTGAAGACTTCCACTGCTATCATACTTCCTCTTTCAGCTGCTGGGGTGGCCATCTGGGCCACAAGTATCTGCACAGCCAAAATCAATTCTACTTTATTAGTAAGTTGGGAGAAAAGCTAATGCAGACTGGTCTTGTGAAGTTGTAGTAATTAAAGAAGTAATGTCCACAAAATCGTGTGGTGTGTGCAACATTATTCAAAGTCTGACACTAATTTATGGCTTACAATTTCCTCCTTAATTTATATGAGGCTTTAAGTCAGATAGCAGTAGAAGTAACAAGAGAGATAGTGCAGTATAGCAGTATTTATCTGGGTAAAGATATAGAACAAAGTGCAGCACAGAACAGGCCCTTCAGCTCATGATGTCCGCACCAAAGACAATGCCAAATTAAACTAAATCTCTTCTGCCAGTACAGGATCCATGTCCTTCTATTCCCTACATATTCACAGGTCCATCTAACAGCCTCTTAAACACCACTACTGTATCTGCTTCCACCACTACCCCTGGCAGCCCGTTCCAGGCACCCAGCACTCTATGTGTGAAAAAAACCTGCCTGCACATCTCATTTAAACTTTCCCCTTTTCATCTTGAATGCATGTCCTCTTGTACTTGACATTTCTATCCTGGGAAAAAGATTCTGAGTGACTACCCTTGTCTATGTCTATCATAATTTTATAACTTTGATCAGGTCTTCCCTCAGCCTCCAATGCTCCAGAGAAAACAATCCATGTTTTGTCCCACCTCCCCTAGTTCATACCCTTTAATCCAGGCAGCGTCCTGGTAAACCTTTCCTGCACCTTTTCCAAAGCCTCCATATCTTTCCTGCAATGGAGCGACCAGAATTGCACACAATACTCCCAGTGCGGCCTAACAAAAGTTTTACATAGCTGCCACATGACTTCCTCACTCTTGTACTCAATGCCCTGACCAAAGAGCCTCCTTTACTACCCTACCTATTTTCATGGCCACTTTCAGGGAGTTATGGACTTGGACCCCAAGATCCCACTGTACATCAATGCTGTTAAGGGTCTTGCCATTTACTCTACACATTCCTATTACATTTCAAGTCCCAAAGCGCAATACCCCACACTTGCTCGGATTAAATTCCATCTGCCATTTCTCCGTCCATACCTGTAGTTGATCTATATAACCATACTATTATTCCTTTATTATCTTTGTTATCATTACATTTTACAGTTTGAATTTTTTTGTATATTTATAAAAAAAACACTGTGATAACTAATTTTGAAT
Source organism: Rhina ancylostomus (assembly GCA_030265395.1). Taxonomy (NCBI): domain Eukaryota; kingdom Metazoa; phylum Chordata; class Chondrichthyes; order Rhinopristiformes; family Rhinidae; genus Rhina; species Rhina ancylostomus. The sequence continues at coordinate 96,008,542 of JARFYF010000074.1, forward strand.
AGGAAGTGTAATTCAAACACAACCTTTCAAAGCTTCATACTTCAAAACAATAGATGCAAACTGTTTTAATTTTATTTGCTTTTATTTATTTACAGAGTGTGAGCAAATCTGGCAAAAGATGCTCAACCCTAATTGGCTTGGGAAAGCAGTGACACAACCAACTTCTTAAATTCTGAGTGCCATGTAAGATCAATTCAGAGATGAAGTTGGTTTCATTACTGTGTAGTCACTTTATGCTTAAACTCAGGAAGGATGACAGATTTCTTTGTCTAAATTTTTGATTTTCACAATTTCAAAGTTTCATAGTCACCTTTACTAATCCTAGTTCTTTTCTAATAATTCCACATTTAATTAACAGAATTTAAACTATGAACAATTACAGTGGAATTTGAAGTTAGATCTTCTGATCATTAGCCCAGTCATCCAACTTGTTCAGTAAATTAACCTACATCAATCTAAATCAACCTACTATAAGCCAGTTCTTCCACTGTCTCACTATTACCTCAAAGATGTCTAGATAACCACTTCACAATATAGCTGTCAAAACAAATCAAGAGACAGAAATTTACACCATCTACTCTATTCAGACCCATCATTATTTTACATACTTCCATCAAATCTCTCCTCAGTCTTCTCAACAGGAGAGTCTCAGCCTCTCTAATTTATCCTTACAACTACAGTCCCTCACAGTAGGAAGCATTCTCATAAATCTTTTCCTGACCCTCACTAGAGTCCTCACATTCTTCCTAAAATATGACAACCAGAATTAAATATAATCCTCCAATTGAAGCCAGACCAGTGTTTTATAAAGGTTCAGCACACCAAAAACTAAGTACTATCAATCACTTCCTTAATATGCCCGGCCACTTTTATCGCTTTGTGTACTCATGTCACCCAGGTCCCTCTGCTCCTGTGCCCCATTTGGAACAGCACTTTTTATTGTACATTCTCTCCTGTTCTTCCTAACAAAATGCATCACATCACATTTCTTTGCATCAAGCTGATCTGCTTCGTGGATGCCTGTTCCTCCAGCCTGTCTAAATCCTGCTGCAATCTATCACAATTCTTCTCAGAGTTCACAATACTGCCAAGTTTTATGTCATCTGCAAATTTAGAAATTGTGGCTTGCATGAAGTCTATGTCATTAACATATATCAAAAAAGGCCACCAAACCCTGGAGAACTCTACGATTCACTTCCCTCCAATCAGACAAGCAACTATTCACCATAATTCTGTAGTCTGTTATTAAGCCAACTTCTTATCCTTGCTATCAATGCCCCTTTTTTTGCCATGTACCTCAACTTTGCTGGTAAGCTTCTGATGTGGCATCTTATCAAAAACTTTCTGGAAGCCCAAGTACACCATATCGACTGCATTATCCTCATCAACTCTCTGCTACTTCATTAAAAAACCTCTATCAAATTGGTTAAACATGATTTGCCCTTAACAAATGTATGCTGACCTCCTTAATTAATCTATTTTCCTCCTGACTATTAATCCTGTCCTAGATCAACATTTCCAAAAGTTTTCCAACCAGAGGTTGACTTGACTGGCCTGTGGCGATTGTGCCTATCCTTACTCTTTTTTCCGACCAAGAAGGTAACATACAGTATGCTACTCTCCAGTCCTCTGGCATCACTCCTGTATCAAAGAGAATTGAAAGCTTATAGTCCATGCCCTTACAAGTTCCTCCCAAAATTCCAGGATGCATCCTGTCAGGTTCTGGTGACTCACCTACTTTAGTTCAGCCAACTTTTCTAATATCCATATGTATCAATTTTTAACATATCCAGTGTCTCAATTATCTCCCCCTTCACTATTCCTTTGGAAGTGCTCTCTTCCCTGGTGAAAACAATGCAAATCCTCATTTAGTCCTTTAACAGTGCCCTCAGAATACATGTGCAAGTTCCCATTTTTGTTTCTAACATACATTACTCCTCCATGCACTACCCCTTTATTATTATATGCTGATAGAACACTTCTGGATTTCCATTTATGCTGGCAACTAATGTTTTTTCATCGGCTCTCTTAATATATTTTCACTTCCCCTCTTGTTCTTTCGTAGTCAGCCTGGTTCTAGATTATTTACAACCTGAGGCTAATCACACACTGCCTTTTTTGCTTTATTTTCCTCTGTATCTTTTGGGAGCTCTGGATTTATTTGCCCTTTCTTTATGTGTCATAGCAATGTATCTCAACTCCACTGGAACCATCTCTTCCTTCAAAGCAGCCCATTGTTTCATTTTGCCTGTCAACTTCTGCTTCCTATTTACCTGGGTCAGATCCACTCTCATTCTGGAGAAACCAGCTTCCTCCAATTAGTTGCGTTTACTTTGGATTACACCTTCTCCATTTCAAAAGGCAATTTAAAATTTTGTGATATTATGATTAATGTTCCCCAATCAACCAGAAAAGTCCTCATCCTTCCTTTCTGGACTAGCAACATGCTGTGATAGAAAATTATTCTGGACATATCCTACAGTGATCTACCTGGCAACCTGCCCAGAGAGCCAGGTTGTAACTCTAGAGGGTCTCTACAGCTGTCTTGTGGGCACAGTTCTTAACCAGCCTCTCCAAATCGTTCAGACCCCCTAGAAACACATTCTCAATAAAACCCTCTCCCCCAACATCCCATCATTCAGGAGCAACATTCCCTTTTAGCTTGAAGCATTGCTGGTATTGTGACATATCCCTTTAAGGGTCATGTGCAAAGATTGCACCTGTTGAGCTAAATGCTGACAACTGAGAGCCCTTGCAGCAGAACAAGGAGGAATGCCTGGCATTACACAGGGAAACCTGCAAATTATGTACTGAGGATCTTCCCCCTTAATGCAAACAATAGGGAGACTCTAAAACTTTCTTGATGGCTCCAAAATCAAATCCTACACATGTATCCAGGTCAATCTATAGCAGTGCTTGCTTTTCTTGTCGTCTTCTTGACATGAAAAGTCTCACATTTCGATGTCCAGTCTGTCAATTTACTCAATGGCCACTTACAATGCTCTGTGGAGAAATAAGGTACCTCCTGCAATGGAGCTTAATGGGCACAGTGAATCAATGTGTTCCATGGTTTGGGATTCACAGTCACAATCTCAGTTTGGATCATCAAGCAACTTGCAATTCAGCTCCACTTATGGAACAGGTGAATGCTGTGAATGCTACTGAAGGTTGTTCACTATCTTTAGGGACCTCTCCTGTATGGTCAGCGATGAGGTATTTGTTCCCTACACCAGGACCGCAAGAAACTGCAGAGAGTTGTGGACACAGTCCAGTGCATTACAGACACCAGTATCCCCTCCTTGGACTCTGTCTTTACCTCTCGCTGTCTTGGTGTAGCAGCCAGCATTATCAAAGACCCCACCCACCTGGGACATTCTCTCTTCTCGCCTCTTCCATCAGGTAGAAGATACAGGAACCTGAAGGCACGTACCACCAGACTTAAGGACAGCTTCTACCCCACTTGGATAAGACTATTGAACAGTTCCCTTATACAATGAGATGGACTCTGACCTCACGATCTACCTTGTTGTGACCTCGCACCTTATTGCACTGCACTT
>JARFYF010000074.1:96043761-96058767 GCA_030265395.1 Rhina ancylostomus
ACTATATGTGGAGGGAAATGTACAGTTGACATGTAGGGTCAAGACCCTTTGTCTGGACTGAAAGATAGAGGGGAGATAGCATGGGTCTTTATCTGAGTTTTGCCTCTCCCAGGGAACATTTTTCTAGTGTGCTGAACAGTATATGCAATTTTTTTGTGATAGAAAAGGTTGAAATCCAAGATTGGGTATACAAAGCTTAGGCAAAATGTAAGGAATGTTTTAAGGGTACTTCTGGAAATTGTAGTTTTCCCAGTATTTGAAGACTTTGGTTCTCAAATCGTGTGTGCACAGTTGGTTGCCTATTCTATTTTAGTCTTTACTGTCAATTGGCCTTTTTGTAGCAATTTTGTACCACTTACTGAGATGAAAAAGGGAATTAAGACAAGTTTTCTTTTTTTTGAACAATACTGCTTAACCCTAGGTTAACATAACCAAATGCATTCATGGGACTTTCCATTTCATTCGATTCCATCTGGCAGTTCAAGACCAGAAAGCATACAGGCAGGAACTAATTGCGACATGACATTTTAAAAAGTGGCAGAGTTTTGAACGAGACAAACCACATCTTTTGGTAAAATGATACAGAATTACATCATAAGTTATTTTCAGCTTATTATGTCAATCAAACCATAATAAATTAAAGATGCTTATAAAAGAACAGCATTATTATAATCGCCTATAAAACAAATCATAGCCTAATCTAAGCCAGGGAGCGTCAGAACATGCAATCTTCACATTCCTGTTGCTCCACTAACAATCTCAGACCATTCCAATTGGGTTATTTCAGCTTTACTTCATCCCACAAGAATTCATTTATTTTTATGTAGAGTAAAATGAAGATGCAATGATTATAACAATTTGTGGGAATGTTAATATAATCTCAATGCCAATAATTTTTTTTCCAAAATAAAATGGATATTACAAAAGAAACAGGACCTGCTAAAACATGCCACTCTTCAAAAATTACACCGGACTATAGGGCCCAGTTAAAGTTTTCCAAAATTGCGCAATGAACTGGCATTTAATAAATAAACAGATTTTCTCATTTATACATTATGTAACCATGGCATTATAAAGGATTTCCTAAAATAAAGAATTTGTATAAACAGTGGACATTTGGCAAAAGTTTTAACTGCAATAATATTTAAAATATACATGTCTTACGCAGATAAATTTTCTTCCATATTGCATCAGATACTTCATAACTATGTAGAGCAAATACTGTTTCAACACAGGGCAAAAACACAAGATAGCCTTTAATTCTTGAGCAAGCTAGTAATTAGCCTAAGATTAGAATTCTAAATGTCTAATCACACAGTTGGACTGTGATTATATTGTTGGATATTCCTTTAACTAAAATCCAAATCAGATAAATGTGAGTTTAGCATTCTGACAAGAGTTCCAGCAGCAACTCCAGTGCTAACTTTTCCACCAAGGTATTGGCAGATGGATGTGCAGATCAACCCTCTAGAATTCTCCTCATAGTTATCATTATGAAATAGTTCTGGTAAATAAATGTCAAATACAAAATATTTCCAAGTATACCTCAACATTTGGGGTGTAGTAACATTTAACAGCTTTAGAATGTGAATTTTGCATTTTTATGCCCTAGTCTAGTGGAAACAACCTATATTACATCAACTGTTTGCATTCATTATACCTCTCAGCATGATATGAATCTTTTCCAATTTTCACCTCTTATGCGAAGCAAATCAAGTGGACTATTATTCATAATTAGATATATTCATAAAAGCAACATTTTTCATCAGTTGTCACTTTAAAATAAAAAACTATCCTGTGAAATGCAATTAGTATAATCTCATCAATGTCCTTTCCCATCGCTGTTTCAATGTATTTTCTACACTTGCTGTTGCAAAGCAATAGCTGCAACTAACCAGTAGCAATGCCAATTGTTTTCCAGTACCAAGCTGAAAGAAATTGAAGCAGTCAAGTGGATAGCATCGATCTTGCAGCAATAATGCATCAGCCTATTCTCCAGTCCATTATGGCCAATCTACTCTCAGATCAGCAACCAAGAAACAGATAGACAATGCTATTGCAGCCCACATTCCTGTCCTTTCACCTCCTCCATCACCACCATCCTGAGAACTGAACAGCCCTTCCAAGTGAGGCAGAAGTTCCAACCTGATCTACTGCATTCAGTGACCATGATGTGGCCTCCTTTTCATTGGAGAAACCAAGCATAGATTAGATGACCATTTTGCAGAGTACCTGCGTACTGATTGCAGGACCACCCCAAGCTTCTGGTAGCATGTCACTTTAATTCTGCTTCCTGCTCCCATGCCAATCTGTCTGTCCTCAGTATTCTCCATTGCTATGGAGAGGTCACACACAAATTGGAAAAATAAAATCTCATATTCCGCCTGGAGAGCATACAATCCAATGGTATAAACCTTGCATTTTCCGATTTCAAGTCACCCACATCTCAACCCCACCCCCTAGTGTTCTTCTCCCACACACATTCAACTGTCCACCTAGATTTCTTTTCCCTATTTTCACCTTTCCCATTCTCCTCTGCTTCCATCTGCCCATCATGCCTTCCCCCATCTGGTCCCCCATCTGTCCCACCCCAGTCTCACCTAGTTCCATGTGCCCATCATTCCCTCCCAGTCTGGTTCCACCCTTCACCTACCAGCCTCTGCTCCACTCCTCTCTCTTACTGCTATGTAATGACAATTGTTCCTCCTGCCTCTTATTCCTGATGAAGGGCCTTGACCCAAAAAGTTGACATACACCTTTTGCCTCCACAAATGCTGCTTGACTCACTGAGTTCTTCCAGTGTTTTTATTTTTGTTCCAGGTTCCAGCATTTGCAGTCTCCTTTATCCTTATTCCCAAATAACCTGCCTAAGTATGCTCACTTTGGGTTATGCAAGGAACATTCAGCTTCAGAACTCAATCCAACCTTGGTCTGGCTCATTTATAAATTGTGATTGAATTCCCTCTGCTTTCATTGATGATTACAAGCAGAGCAAGCTGTGGAGGTGGACTGAATTACCAGGAGCATCTTTGCATTTTCCATATTATGCTATATGTGCGCAAAAATTCCAAAGTTACTACCAATTTCACTATGTTAATGAAAGCAAATGCTGATTATTTCATTGTCATTGCAACCTCCAAAGCCATAGCAGAAATACTAAATTCCTCCAATGCCAGTACTCAAATGTGTGACACTAGAAAATTGCAAAGGACATACTTGCTCCTTTTTGACACAAAGCCATCAATGAATATTGTATTATGCAAATTGTTGTCAACATCTTATTTTCCTTTTATTATTCTAGATTATGGGAGTCCATTATTAGTATCATTATGTTCAATGTTTTCATGAAGGATGTGCAGTGATGATGGAAAGTACGATTAATGTACTTTCATAAGTGGAAGTATTTTGTTATGTACAAGCAGCAAATGAAGGAGCCAAATGTGTAGCAAACCTTCAGCTCAAATGGATTTCCAGAAAGGAAAAGAGCCAAACTGAAGAACTTGAATAAAGCAAAGCAGGGAAACATCCAAAACTGTCGAATAAGTCACATAGTTACACACACAGCAGCTTGATTCCTGTTGGCAAGTTTTATGGCATGTTCCGAATTAAATGTGGAAGTTTCACAGCATTTACGCATTCAATTAAAACCAATACAGGAACGTTTTGTAAATGTTTTACTGTGCAACGCAAGGAAGCTGAAAATCCCACAGTAAACCACCCGAGGGAAAGAAGGAGATTGTGTTTTTGAAGAGTTCACTCTTTTTTTAAAAAAAATCCAGCTTTAACACATACTCACTTAAATGGAATGGATCATATTAAGATACAGTATGCACCTCAGGGCAATGACTTTCCAATTTTCAGACAAGGCCATACAGGTAATGCAAGACTAACAGTGGCACTGTACATTCTTTGTGGCACTTAACTATACCAGAAAACTTTGGTGAAAGGGGAAAGCTTTGAAATTAAGGGGCAGCACAGAAAAAGTATGTGTGATATATCATATAGACGTCCACAAGAACATATTGCTTCATCACAGTCAGATGTTAAGCAGAGAAGTATGGCGGAACAAACAGTTGTCAGGTAAACTTAGCTTTAGTCACTACGTCACCCCATGAACCTTATAACATCAATCATGTTGCATGAGCACTGATGTAATTGAAGAGGAATGTCTGATTCACCAGGATCAGCCCACTAAAATCTTTTTAAAAGGCCAAGAACTACTTTAAAAAGCTTCACTGAAAATAGAATTAGTCTTTCAAGTCTATGCTCCACTAAATGAAAAAGTGGCATTAATCTAAGTTTAACTCACAGCACTGAGAAAATTATTTTAAATTACTTGAGGGATTTAAGTAAACTTTTCATTACTTTTCTAAATCACTTTAAACTTGTGCAAACCACTACAGCACTCGAGTGTACTCACATAGCACTGAAGTGGACTTCTTCATACCATAATGGAAAAAATGCTACAAATATTTATGAAGATTAGTAAGTACTATAGCAAAATAAATAAATATATGATGAGAAAAATTCTTAAGCCATTTATCAGACTGACACTTATATCTATGGTTCAATGGTTCCACAAGAAATGTCAAAATCCCAACTGTGGTGTCAGGATTGTGGCAATTTAGCTACTCTGGCTCAGCCCCTGTGGGAGTTTTTGAGGTCAGTGGAAAGGCATTTAAACAGCATACAGCAGGTGAGCACAAGCACTACTAGAGTTGTACCTCTGGTTCTCGTCAAGCTAGTATCCAGAGGAATTCAGCTGCCTGTCCACCACAGAGGATTCCTCAGCACATGCACCCACCCACATGCACCAACCCACATGCACCAGTAACCCAGCACCCTGGAGCCTGTACCAATCCTAATTATGTCCTTGGCTCCATGTGCAAGAGGCTCATCTCTCAAAACAATAACATAATTGACATAATACACATACCCAGTTAGCATTGCTCATTGACTCTAACATGTCTGAATCCTGTCAGACAGCAGGACTTCTCTTCTGCTGAAACCATTCAATGCACTATAACTCCACCATCACAATTACTGCTCGGATAATGTGGTATAATAACCTCAGTTTCTAAAATGGTACATCTTCAACCAACCTTAAGTATGGGGATAACATTACAAATGTGATACGTGTGTACATTTCATAAGTATACTGGAGCCCGACTGCCTGCATTCTAACAGTTTCTAGGCAGATACAATCACTGCTTTTGTCTAGTTGTACCAAAAGCCTTTTTGGTGAACAACCATGCTTCGAACCTAGAATTTAAGAGGACAGTTCAGACATGATTCTTTTATAAATGAAGAACAATACAATAAATACCATGTAGGTTTAATTATCTATTGCAACTAAAAAGGCAATACTTTTCAGTCTTAAAGACTAAAGGGAAGGATAAAATCTTGGATTCTTCCCACAAAAACAAATTCCAAAAGCAGAGTCAAGTAATTCTGGAGCACACTATAGATATTGTATACGAATACAAAATTAAAAGAGAGAATGCTGGAAATACTCAGTGGTCAGGCATTGTCTATGGAGAGAGAAAAAGAGTTAATGTTTCTTTCATCTCTTCTATACTTCAATTGATACATAATATATTCATATAATTAAAATACATCTTGCTAGTAAACGATTGGGACAAATCAAAGGAATCAAGAATATGCCCACATAAATTACTGTCAAAAATAAATAACTTCTTGTTAACAACAAGTAAACAACATTGTGGGCCAAAGGGTCTGTTCCTGGGCTGTATTGTTCTATGCTCTTCGGCAATGAGGAATGGGATGCTTTCTGCACTATCAAATATATATAAACATATTCCATGTTTCAGAAAATAAAAAGGGACTCCATTCTGAGTGTTCAAAGCATTTGGAATTTCTAATCATTCTTTTCACAATTTGTGGTGAAATTATGAAAGATTACTCAATGGCCTGCTCAGCTGTCCATCTAAATCTGTGTTCAGTTCCAAAGCATTATATCTGACAACGTTTTGCTAGACCACAGTATTCAAGGAAAAAGCATCAGGTTAAAATGGAATGCAGAAAGAAAGGGCCTATTTAACTCTTAACAATCTTTTCAGCAACTCTATTATTTAAAATGGACTTCCTAGTCAAACAACTGTATGCGCTTTGTTACTTCATTCCAGGAACACTCGATATATGAAAGCCAGACCTACCCAATTTCCCAACTTCAAAGCCAAAAAGCAACTCTCCCAATTTTCAAATGTTGCCTTAAAACATCCATCAGCAAAAATAGTTGACTGAGGAGAATAAAACAGAAATTTACCTTTCTTTCAAAGCAGCATTTTCAATTGGAGTATTCAGTTCCACTGGCTACGAAATAAGCCCTGAATGCAGAGGGGAGCAAACTGTTGGCACAACAATAAGGTAGTGCTCCCAAGAAGAGAACTAACACCTTTATTGGTTTATTTCAATTCCTGCTGGCTGACAAATAATTCTGTCAGTGTTATACTTGGACAAAATGATTGCTTTTCACCTCATTCAGGGTGGATTACCAGTGGAAGCGAACAACAGTAACAGGAAAAGAAATTGTGAAAGAGTCAGGTTTTTCACAGTGTGTTTTCCACACACTACCAGTTCTTTGAAGTGTCTCACACAAGGCTGGTGCTCCCGAGTATGTCTCTGCCCTTGTCTCCAACAAACTTCAGAAAGTAACTATAAGAATTTTAGACTGCTCACCATCTCACTTTCTCTTTTCACTCAATCTTAAAGAAAGGAGCCAGCAATACTGCTGTACCTAACTTGCCTGTTAACATCACTATTGCTGTTATTGCTTCTATTCAACTAAAATGTCTATTTTGACTTCTCCCTGCCATTTCAGAAACAAACAGGTCAAAATAAATAAAGTCAAAGGAACAAAATATTCAAGGAGAAAACAACTTGAAACAAAGAGGAGGGAAAAGCTGCACATAGATAGAAATGAAAGAAGGGAGGAAGGGGGGAGAGAGAGAGAGAAAGGAAGGGGGAGAGAGAGAGAAAACGAGATGTGAAGGAGAGAGATATGAAAGGGACAGATTGAAGAAGAGGCACAGAAACAGAGTGAAAGAGGAGAAACTGTGACAAATAGAAGAGAGATGCAGGTAAGAGTAGCAGAGTGGAAATGCAGATTCTTCTTCTAAAATTCTTCAGGCTCTGGAGTAGTTCCTACAGATTGGAGAGTGACAAATGTAACCCTGCTATTTAAAAAAGGAGTAAAGGAAAACAAAAATCAGGAAATCTCACACCTGTAAGCCCAATGTCAGTAGTGGGGAAAATGCTAGAATTTATATTAAAAGATACAAAAACAAAATACTTGGAAAACAATGGGATTGGACAAAGTCAGCATGTGTTTATTAAAGAGAAATCATGCTTAAGTAATCTACCGGAGTTTTCTGAAGACATAACTTGTTAAATAGAAAAGGGAAACATTGGACGCTTTTTTTTGGACTTTCAGAAGGCTTTTGATAAAGTCCCACAAGAGAAAAGTGTGCAACATTGAACTAAATGGTTCTCCATAAGGAAATAGAGCAGAGATAAACTAACATTTCACTGGATGGCAAGCAATAACTAGTGGGGTGCCACAGACATCACTGAATGGGCCCTGGCTAGTCATCTAGATATTGGATGAGGGAACTCATGCAACATCCTGAAATTTGCAGGCAACACAAAGCTGGGGAAGGGAGAGAAAATACTGACTTTGAGGAGGATGCAGAGAGGCTCCAATGTGATTTGGACAAATTGAGTGAGTAGGCAAATGCATGACAGATGCAGTAATAATGTAGATAAAGATTAATATATCTGGTGGGTGATAGATTCAGAAGAAGGTGGTGCAATGAAACCTGGGCATCCTTCTACACCAAAAGCAAGCATTCAGGTGCAGCAAGCAGTTAGGAAGGCAAATAGTATGTTTGACTTCATTGCAATAGAAGTTGAGTACCGGAGCAAGGATGTTGTGTCACAGCTAGACAGGACCTTGGTGAGACCATATCTGGAGTTTTATGTGCAATTTTGGTCTCCTTATCTGAGAAAGGTTGTTTGTGCCATGGAGAGAGTTTACAATGGTTTACTAGATGGATTCCTGGAATAGCAAGACTCGCATGAGCAGAGATTGAGTTATATTCACTGAAGTATAGATAAGTGAAAGGGCCTTAAAGAAACCTAAAGAATTCTAACTGGGCTGGACAAACTAGAAACAGGGAGGATACTCCTAATGGCTGGAGAGCCAGAACCTGGAGTTAATGCCTCAGGATATACTATTTAGAACTGAGATCAGAAGAAATTTCTTCACTCAGAGAGTGGTGAATCTGTAGAATTCTGTACCTCAAAGGGCAATTTAGGCCAAGTTGTTAAATATTTTCAAGAAGGTGGAGGATTAGGAACCAGGTACTGAAGCGGATGATCAGCTATGGTGATGTTGAAAGGAGTATCAGCCCAAGGGGTCAAATGGCCTACTCCTGATCCTATTTTCTATGTCTCTATGGAAAAAGAGAAACTGAGACTGGAATGAAGGACAAGGGATACAGACAAGTGAAGAAAGTGAAAGCCATTTGCAGCTATAATTTCAAGCGAAATTAGTCCTGCCAATCATTGTCCTGCCTAAATTTCAGTCAAATATTCAAAACAATTCAGGCAACAATTATTTGATCTGATGTATGCATTTCAGCTAAATGTCCACTATGCTTCTTCCTAAACTTGCCTAAGATAACCCTTTCAGCTGCAGTTGATAATTTCTCTTTTGTATACAATATTGAAGGTTAATGCACATTTTAAAACTGTATATTTTACAGTTAAGCATTTTGTGAATAAGTAGATAGATATTCATTACAATTTTTGTTAGAATATCAATACAACCTTCAATCTAGCCTTTTTGAAACATTGAAACATGTTCAACTGTACAAAAATCATGGAATATAAAATATATCAGCAGTTCATTTTTTTGCCTAATTGTGATACAGGACAATGACATAAACATTTTCTGCCTTATCCAATAAAGTTAATATTTCAAATAATTGAACATCCACAGCAATTACTCCTATAATCTCACTGAAATTTCACCAAGTTACCATTTTTGTTTAAAAATGGAATAAATTGTTACAATTATAATCTCTTCTTTATTATAGTTTTGTCATCTGTGTTCACAACCTTCACAATAACTAACCGCAAGGATAGGTACTTGAGAAACTCCAGAATCACAATGATAAAACAACACTTAGTATTTCATTGGGTAGTAATCAAATGCCTTTTAAAGAACTTGTCATATCTTTACTTAATTGATATGATGAAATGAAAAAACAGCATATTATTCAAAGGTTCTATCATCTAGACCACCAGCTTATGACACAAGCAAAGCTGCATGTCTTTATCTCTTATTCTTTTTGTACTGAAGCCTGACATTACAGTGAGTAAAGTACTCCTTGGTGTTCTGCTACAATGATAAATAGAAACACACCAAGCAATTGACTAACAATATAATGTTTATCTAAGCAGCTTGTTTAAATTTTGGAACTACAAAATAAATTGCAACAATTTTTCCAAAGGTTCTTTAACAGCACCAAGAAATGCACAACTCTTACCACCTACTGAAGGACAAGGGTAGCAGGTAAATGGGAACAGTAACACCCAAAAGTTGCCAAGAAAATCATACAACAATCTGACATGGAAATATACCATCATTACTTCTTCATCATCAGAGTCAAAATACCAAGATTCCTTATTCAGTAGCTCTGTAGGGTTACCTTAAAAAAAAGGTCTACAGCAGTTCAGGGTAGCAACTCACCGTGATCTTGTTATGGCCAATTAGATATGCACAATAAATTCTAGTTTTTATATGATGTCATATCCCATAAATTAATAAAAACAACAGTGTGTGTTTTGTTATATACTTAAGGGCACTTTTATAGGGCTTTGCTGCGCAATCATTCATTATTATCTGTGGAAGTGCAAGTCACCTGGTGCAACATGAACAGGAACTTACAAAGATTTACTGGAAAGACCTGGAGGAAGAATTTGTACAGTTTTCAGCTAAACTTTGTTCTAGCAAAAGAGTAAAAATACTTGCATTTCCTGTTGTGAAAGTAATCAGAATTTAAGTTTCACCATCCATATTTTGTTTATTGTTATTGTTCAATAAAGATAACTAAATAAAGTAGGGGAAATTAATGACAGATGTGCTTGAAGTTGTTATGTGTACAGTTTGTTAAAAAGATGGAGAGAATTTACAGTGTCCTGTCATTAGAAAAGGAAATAGCCAATTCTTTGCATTAATAATGTGGTGGGAAGTCTACAAGTAAAATTTCACAAGTTTCTGAGTTCATGGAAATGTTATCCAAAACGTACAAGAAACACAGACTAACTGGTGCCTCTTGTTTTATAAATGAGAAATGCTGGTATGTCGTAAAATGAATAGATGTTTATGTCTGAAAATATATGGTGTGGTTTTTGATGTCAGGTGATCTACAAACAGGGTGGTGTAGGAAGTAAATACACTGTAAAATTTGGTACTCTCAAGAATTATAAAAATAATTACACACACAGCAAAAACAACTTAGCTCTAAATCTTTTATTCATTATCATAAAAAAAATTGCAGATGCTGGAAATCTGAAACAAAGGCAGGAAATGCTGGAAACACTCAGCAGGTCAAGCGACATCTGTGGAAGGAGAAACAGTCAACACTTTGGGTTGAAGATTCACATGATTACAAAAGGTCTTTGACCTGAAAATTTAACAATGTTGCTCTTCCCACAGATGCTGTCCGACCTGCTGCATGTTTCTGGCAATTTCTGATCTTTCATTAATTCTTTGGGAAAACAGCTCTAACATTATTAACCAGTTAAGTCACTATGGAAGGAACAGCTTCGATCCATTAAGAGTCAAAAAAGCAACTTTTTCAGCTGGTTATCACCATAAAAACTTTCTTTTCAAGTTGTAGCTACTCCTCCTATCTTCCTACCATAAGATATCAAAGCACAATGGTATTTGGTAAGTTAGTGAAGAGACCATAACAATAGGTCAGTGTGAAAATGTTTGGTAACTTGTAAACAGCATAAAGTAAGGAGAAAGAAGGCAATTCTTCCATTTTACAAACCTTAAATAAAAGCAGCCATGTACACAATCATTTATCTGGCTCAGTTTCTTCAAGCAGTGATAGTCTCCAATTCTTGCTCAAGGGTCAGTGTCTTCGATAGGTTATTTGATTGTGATTGTTACATAGCTCAGCCTAATCTAGTTTCAGCCAACACGTACTTGGAGCAAAATACCTACTTAACTACTACATAACTACTTAAACAGCTTTCAACAATAGAAGACAGGTCCATTTTCTCTCTTTTAAACACAAGACTGTAAACAACTGCATCTCACTATTGATGATCAAGTTGAAATGTAATAACACCACATATCAAGAGATTAAATCTGAGCCCTTTCATGGTTAGTAGCTCAGAAATAAAATCTGTGTTGGTACTTAAAAGAGGTTGCATTTTTGGTTAACTCTTTGAAAAGAGCTCTGTTTATTGCAATAGATAGTCTGTGAATAGACTTCATATGTTAAGGAGATAGTCAAAGTAGGAGCCAAGCTATTCGAAGTTAAATAAATGTAACCCTGTGGGCTTTATTTGAATGTATATATTGATCAGGGGCCAGTTTTGAGTTTTAGAAATTGATATTTAAATTTTCTTTATCACATTCACATTTTGGAAGTAAATCTCAGCTGATTGGTCTATCTAAAACCATCAGAGACTGATATCATGGAGAGTCAGGAAGAAGAATAAGATTACTATTAAAAGACAGAAGTTATAAAGGCTGCCACTACTCAAAAGGGCATTCTGAATTCATGTAGAAATCATGCAAGTTATCATTTTAGGTGTAGTTCCTTCATCAGATCTGAGAGGTCAAAATCTGAAACATTAAAGTGCAGATGATCAATAACAATCAACATTTTTGTTTCAGATTTCTGAACAATTTACCTCACACAATAGAAAAGCATGTCCAGCTTCTGAAGAGAAAAAGTTAATTTATGGCTGCAGTAAAATCTGCAATGCCAATGCATTATTCACTACTGTTTAATATACTTGTGTGGCAATTTATAGCATAAGCAACAAACTATTAGTGTTGAACTCAAGGAAGATCATGTGCAGCCACATGATAAAACCTCAAAACCAAAATATAGTGCAAGGAAAATTTTGCTCATCTCATGAATGGTATAAATTAACCACATGCTGCCCAGGTAAAAGTACAATCCTGTTCAGAGAAAAAAATGGCTCATCTGTGAATAACTTCAGATGGTGCATCAAGAAAGTGGTTAAGAATTAAAATCCCAAAATGTAACATAATCTCCAGTTACATTTCACCGTAGAAGCTGCAGATCTGTAAAGTCAGTTATCCCTCAAATTGGCTTACCAAGAAAAATTCTGACATAGGAAGAATTGATCATGGTGGAGTAAGAAATTCAAAATCACAGGCTCTCAAAACAAAGATGTTGAACTTAAAATGGAGACAATAATTTGAAAGTTTTATTAACATTCCATTTAAAAATATGTTTGTACATAATTGATATACATTGGTTTCATTATCTGGCTTTTCAATAGCTAAAACACTACTTTTAAGAATATAATCCCCAAGAATGATATAAAGAATTTCATTATTATCTCTTACACCCTGCATTCTTGAAATGAGGGGAAAAAAATCCCCCTTATTATCGGTGATTGACATGAATCTCTGTTTGCAATTTTTATATCACAGTTTAATATAGCTAAAAAAGGAAGCTACGGCATATAATCAAGGCCACCTCAGGTTACAAAAATAAACACTGCAACTTACATTGTCTTACATAATGATCCAATTATAAATGCAAAAACAGTAACTAGAATACTGAGAACAAAGCTCAAAATTTTAGATTGGTTGACTAACCTGTTAATTCAAAATTACCATTAATAAAGAGCTCAGTTTTAACAGATTGAAGCTGTCTTTCTATTCTACCCTCTTTTACATTTAGTCAGATGGATTCCTAATTCAGTGACTATTTCATCAGCAATATTTAGTTCTCAGGACTATGACATATTCACATGGTCTAGAATATTAACCCGCTTAAATGGTTTTTAATCTAAAAATGTGATTGAACTATTTGGGGAAGGATTTAAAATTGCAACAATTGGATCTTCCAGCATGACATTATTGCCATCCCCTGCCAGGTCCAAATCAGTCATGGTAATGCAGTGGTTAGCGTAACGCTGTTGCAGCGCCAGAGACCCAGGTTCAATACCAGCCGCTGTCTGTAAGGAGTTTGTACATTTTCCTCGTGTCTGCGTGGGTTTCATCCGGATGTTCCGGTTTCCTCCCACATTCCAAAGATGTACGGGTTAAGAAGTCATGGGCATGCTATGTTGGTGCCAGAACCGTGGCGACACTTGCAGGCTGCCCCCAGAACACGATGCATTTCACTGTGTGTTTCGATGTACACGTGACTAATAAAGATATCTTATCTTTCTCTCCAAATAGACTATTTTAAACCAATTATGTTCTTGAACTGTAAGAATAAGCAGGCCTTATTAAAACGTCTTTTTTTTCATCCCTTGCCAGGTTTTCTCTTCCCTTTGATCAAGAGATTTTCTGGGGTAAAGCTGCAAAGGCAGCCAAATTACATCACTTGTGTAGCTATTCAAGAATGTCAAGAATGTGTTAACAGATTTGTCAATGGTAGAAAAATCACTTCAATCTCACTGATCACCGTCTACCATCTTCCCAGTTAGCAGTCTGTCATTCTAAAATTGATTGGAGAAGCGACTTCAACTCTGTTCCTCTCTCTGCTTCTGGGAAACACATCCAAATTGCACAAGTATTCCAGCACAATGTAGCCTCACTCCACCCTAATTTTTGGTCAAATGTTTCCTCCTTAACTATCTCTCCTTTCTAAACACTGATGTATGTAGAATAGTTAATCTGCAGTATATTAGTCATTTGATTTGTGTATCAATTTATCTCATTCTAATTGCTTGTTGAGGCTTACTGTTACTCACCTTGATGAACATACAGCTTAAGTAAAATTACTGTCTTAAAACTGATAAAAATATGAAGGGAAAATTATTGTATATATTAATGGATTTTTACACTGGTGAATAGAACATCTTTACTATTAATTAGGATAAACACCATGTCTAAAAGAAAGATATATTTTTACCTGTTTTATTATGTATTTGCTGCACAAGGACTGTGCGTCCCAATCGACAGGCCTACAGCTGACCTGAAAATGAGCCTCATTAATATTTTTATTCGTGTGCTGCCAACACTATTATTGTCCACCCTGCCATCCTTTTCATCTCTTCATTTCTTTGAATTAGATAGCCAACTTAATGCCAATTAGCACTGAAATATGGTAAGTGAAGAGCTATGAACTCCAGTTTACAAGAGAAACATTTCAATTAGAATCTTTGCAACCAGAAAAATAGGCCTTCATCCCAACAATCTGAACTAAATTTTCTGTTTGAGTGAACTTGTCTTAATCTGTCACAACACCCTGCATGACACTTTTAGGTTTTTTTTCATTATATATTTACTATTTGATGGAAGTATTTTGGCTTCACATCAAGACATAAACGTGGGTATAGTAAAATAAGATGTTTAAGTTCAAAGCTCAAATGTATTTGTTCAAATGTCAAGTATTAATTCCAAACTAAGGCTACATTACAGTATGAATGAAGTACTGTATAGGAAAAACATTTCACATCAATTGTGCATAACATACAGCGTCTGCACATTGAACTCACAACAATGTCTCACAGGGCTGCAGGTTAGCAATCATTTCATTCACATGATGTGTAATGCGTCACACCACATAAGCACCCTAAATTGTGGACCTGTAACACAGTTACACACATCATGCAAAAGTGTAAGCTTCGGCCATGGCAGCCACAGCAGAAGGACAATCAGGCATCAAGGTTGCTGAAGTTGACACCGGGGGAAATATTGCAATGGTGAGACCTACCCGCCTCCACTCACCTTGCACTTGGTGACATTTT
>JARFYF010000074.1:96086509-96101062 GCA_030265395.1 Rhina ancylostomus
TAGACAGGCCAAATGAATAGGCAAAGGAATGACATATGGAATATAATGTGTTCAGAGGAATTTGGGTGTCCTTGCACAAGAATCACAAAATTAACAAACAGATACTGCTAGCAATTACGATGGCAATGGTGCACTAGTCATTATTGCAACAACCTGTGGTCATAGTCTGAAAATAAAGGGAGCCATCCAGAACTGAAATGATAATAAATTGCCTAACACAGAGAGGGTAATAAATGTCTGGAAGTATACATCCAAAAGAGCTGTGGAAACTTGGTATTCAAGAGTTCAACCGATTTTTAGATATTAAATTAATCAAGGGTTATGTGGTTATAGTGCAGGAAAGTGAGGTAAACAATCAAGCAGAATACATCTCTCTTTTAAACAGCAAAGTTAGCTTTCACTTGGGCTAGCCATTTATAATGTTCATACACTGCTTAAGCACACACTTAGCCAAACAGCAACTGCTGCTAGAAGACTATTAACTTAGTGAAAGATGTGTCTGTTGTGCCCAGATCTTGCTGGTCTTTCATTTCAAGGAACTGTGTACAACAGAATGTTGCAGACTGTTACTTTCCATGGTCCAGAACGACAGGCTGAGGTTTGCTGCAGCCATCGCAAAGGCTCTATTGAGAAAGGCCATTGCACACTAAAGGGCTGAAACCCATGGAAAAACCTGTTGGACTGCTTACTCCAGAAACATATGCGAAGGAAAATTGATGCTATACTGATGTAATGTAAATGGAATGATATGGTTTGTACTGAGAATGGCAACATGTAAATGCACTATATTATATCTGAAAGTGCTTTGAATAAGTTAATCCTTTGAAAAGAAATTCACACTGATTAGAAGTTGAAATTAATGTAATGATATCAGTAAGTACAAAGTCAAGCAGTGCAGAGCAATGGATTAATTGGATCTTGAAATCGTTGTCCCTGTTTTCAGAGCTTTTCAATTTAGCTCCCATGAACTTTAATATTCAACCAGGATAGATTCTATTGACTGGAATTACTACTGATGTCATCCAAATCGACTTAAAATAGTTTTAGAAATAAACTTTTCAGAGTTTATTTGAATATCCATCATCAGATCTGGCTGGACTACATCAACCTCTACTGGGCCCCCATTCTGCTCTGTCAAAACCATTCACAACTGTACGATCAACAATATTATCTGACATTTTCTTCTCTCAGCTAACAATTACCTGTTTAAAATCCCTCAAGCCTGCCAATTTACACCTTCACCACAGTGTTTCTAACATTTAAAGATCAAGATGGAGACCATTCATTCAATGTCCCTTCTACTCCCAACCATTTGTTGCTTTCCAAATCAAAGATCCTTAGCCTGCACAGCACATAGTCTCTGAATTCCCACCTCTATCAAGTTCATATCTCTCTTATCCACCTTGAGTTCATTTTGTCATTGGTACTTGGAGGAGTGTAATTGTACCGTAGGATTGGTGAAAAAAAAGTTGTTGAATCTTGAATACAGTTTGGAACTCTTTTTGGGAAAATGTGGTACTTCAAAAGGAACATACCAGCAAAATCTACTGTGCTGCACTTAATCATAACAGTTTATCATTATGTAAACATTTCTGTGTTTACCATCAGTTTCTAATTTATTCCATAATGCTTTGACAATGTTCACTAATCTAATTCTGTACGTGGCATTGTAATTCAATGTAATCATTTCCTTTTTGGTTATTGGCATCACATTTGGAGATTACATATGCTTGTGACTATGTGTTAAGAGCTCAAGATTGACGCCAGACTGCTGTATACTTTGACTGTATTTCATGGTTTTCAATACTGTGAGCTAAGGCCCACCGCAGATAACACTAAATGATCTATTGATCATTAGAGCTTAAGTAATATCTTTAGACAATCAAAGAAATGATATATTTCACCGAACTGTTAAATAATTATAACAGTGTTATAGTTAACAGCTGCTGGATATGCTACATAGACAGTAGCATAATGTGCAGGCAGAGACTACATTAATTGTTATTTTCTCAGTATTCATCATTATTTGAATCTCATTTAGCAATTGTGGAGCAGAATTTAAAAAAACACACAACAAATAGTTTGGAAGAATTTTGAAGTATAGTTCCTGCCATTTGTTCACCTAACAAAACAGCAGATTGCGATATAACCCTCCAATTCCAGCTAATTTGCCACCATCATATTCTAAGAAACCTAACAATTGTCTTAGAACCCTTAACATAATGTAAAATATTCTAATTTCCCAGCAGATGCATGACCAATAGGAATATTGTGACTCTGAAGTGAAGGGATTTTTACTCCTCGAAACTGACTTTCACCTTCAACATAAAATCAGAGTTGTGTACAGTACTGAGTGAGGCCATTTGCATCACTGACTTTGACAGATTTTGAGGTATTACCAATTTCTCACATCACTCTCCCCTTCACTCCCCACAGCCTTGGATCTTTGTATTTATTCATTCAAATATTTATTCATTTTCTCTTGAAAACATGCACCGCTCTCAGCTTCAATCATTCCCTGTGGCAAAGCATTCAGACAACTCTGTGACTTCTTCAAACATTTAATTTGCCTAATGATTAAAAAGTAAATGATTCCTTGTCATTGACTCCCAAGGAAAGAAAATACTCTTTCACTGCTCATTTATCAAATCACTTAAAAATTTGTAAGCATCTATTAAATCTCCTCTTAACTTTCATGTATGAAGGTTCAATATAGATTCACCAATACATTTTGACTTAAATTCTGTTTGCTGTAGCCAGGACACTGACGGAACTATTGGCCTTCAGCCATTCAAACAGAAATAAGCCCGAAACTTAGACACCCATGCTAAGATAGAAGGCACCTCATCTATCATTATGCTCATGGAGTCCAGTCTTGTTGGGATTTCCCAGCAAGAAGCTAAGGGAATTCCCATGCATATCCAATGCCAGGCCAGTCCTGGTGTATGACCTGGGATCCAACTGACTACAATGAAGGTCTGTTGAATGGGATGCAAAAGAAAAAGAAACTTACTTTTTTAGCTATTTAACTTCTGTTTAATGTGTTCAATTCTTTATTTCAGATTTTTAATTACATTTTATATTATGTAAAAATAATACATTTTACAACTCTGAATGGAATGGACATTTAAAAACTGTTAAAATTACTTTTTTTTAGTGTGGGACAAACCTCTATCCCAATCTCATCGAAATCTGCCATGGGTCTTCTGGGATCTGGGCCTCAGCACCATATCCACTCATCATCCTGACCTTGCCAAAAAAAAGGTGTGGAAGACCAATCCATCCCATATTAAGTGCAGGTATACAGGGGCCACAAATAACTTATCAGATGCAGTGATGTAATCTCACCCCCACATAGTTGTACTTCCACCCATAAGGGTCTGCATGTGGTTTCTTTCTAAATAGAGTCCCATCTGCTTGAAGTGTGACAGTTTAAGGTTTAAGTGTTTAACATAGTTAAAGCTCATCATTTTTGCGAGATTAGATGAGTTTGACATTTTGGTGGAGCCACCATAATAACAAAAAGGAAAAAATGTACAGTCCCCATTCCTGCAAGATCCTACTTGTATTTAAACTCAATTCAACTACAGCTGAAATAGTGAATAATTTTGATTTCCATGTTACAAAATTACAGTGGCAGAATAGTGGAAGCAAATAACGGGATTTGTTTAAAAGGAAACGACGTGGCCAGAGAAGAAAGAATTAGATGTGTATTCGATGAAGTTAGATGAATAACATAACCCGAAGAAATAGGAGTTGCCCACTCAGCTCCTTGTGCCTGCTCAACCATTCAGTGAGATCATGACCAACAGTTTACCTAAGCAATAATTTCCTGTGTAACCCCCATATTTCTTGATTCCCTTCATATCCAAATATCTATCAACCTCGGTCTTCAGCAGATACAACAGCTCAGCCTCCATAACCATCTGGGGTAGAGACTTCTGAAGATTTATTACTCTCTGGGTAAAGAAATTTTCTTTCATCTCTGTCCTGAATAGCTGACCCTTTATCTTCAAGACTGTGATTCCCAGTTGAGAACACTACTGCTGGGAGAGATACCTTCCCTGCATCTACTTGTCAAGCCCCATAAGAATTTTATATGTTTCAGTGAGACCACCTCTCTTTCTTCTTAACTTTAGATTTTAGGGCCAGTCTGCTTAATCTCATCTCAAAGGATAACCTTCCCCTACACCTCCCCATCCCAGGAATCCATCTGGTGAACCTTTGTTTCACTCTTTCTCTCTTTCACAAATATATTTCTCAGGGAGACCAGATCTGTCCACAAAATTTCAGATGCTGTCCCACCAGCATCCTCATAATTCCAGCAAGATGTTTTCACTGTTGATGGCAGCACAGGGAGAATAAAATGGCAGAGGCATAGTGTGCATGGGTGATTGAGAATCAGTGCAATGTGAGTGGACCGAAGGGTCAATTTCTATGTTGTATGACTCTGAATCAGAATCCGTATGAACACAAAACAATGGTTAGCAGTGAAGTTTCGGAATTCTGGCTATCAATAACTGTCATCAAAAGAAGCTGAAGTTGATCGTAACTACCAAATGTAAAGCAGCCTGCACAACAACAATGGAAACATTCCTGAAAGATGCTTCCATTGGAAATGCTGACAAATATCAGTGTGGCAGACATGTCTAATCTATTCAAGGGTACTTTGTGAGTTGTCTGTCTGTTCAAAGTATAACTAAGAGCCAAGGCAAAAACTTCTACTCGGTATGATTTTTAAGCAAAGCCATTAAATGCCAGATGTAGAATACTATAAAGGATGGAAATACACCAAATTAGTTTTTAAACATTTATAAGTATGTACTAGCAGTTGAAAACTTATCATACCATATGCATGGATGCCTCTGCTGCGACAGCATTTATTTGAAACCAGACTCATTTAAGGTTTGCATCTGCAGACAACTCAACAGGTACATTCAGTGTACTTCTGCTGTGAAACAAACAGCTGCTTTTAACTACAACATCTTGATCACAACTGTTAATTATCAGACTGTCTGCTTCTTTGTTATTATTTACTTTAGACTTTGGTTGCTTGCGCTAAAGGCAGTATCAGTTGTAGTCACCTCCACATATTTAATTTCAATTACATCAATGGAACCCTACATGCAAAAGTGAGTAAATCTGGCACTCAATTTTGCTGCATGAACTCAGCACCCCCATTACGTAACTTACATCTCAGCTTCAATGAGAGGTATTTTGTTCCACCAGATCCTCCTCAGCCATGAAGAGAGCAGATGGGATACAAGAAGTGCGCTAGCACACATCTATTTGAATTTAGAAGCATTGGTGCTAACATTAGTTGTAAGACATGATCAATGTGCTATAAAGTAATTTGCAAATCCTTCCAATTTCATAACTTTCAAGGTTCCCTTCTCAACAACCAAATTGTTTTCTTAGTTATTCAGCCATGATAACCAAACATGAAATTCCATCATTTTGCCAGTCAGGTGTTACGATAAGTTAACTCACCATTTTTAAGAGTCCCATTGGGTGAGTCTGCTGGAATTTTAATTACCCACATTTTCCATAACAATTCCTACAATTCCATTTAAATTTCTTCAATTACTCTGAGAAACAAGATTTTGCATTTTTCTTTTAATGTCTGTTCCCTTATGTGAAAAGCCATGCATATGTATACAGAAAATAAAGCTTAGCTCCAATTTCATCATCATATTCCACTACTTAATGAAATGCTGAATGACAGTATAGCAATGAGCTGATAATTTCTGATTCACCCCTGGGTGAACTAACCTAACGTTGGCATGAAGACACCTTGTGCAACACATACAGCATCTCTCACCTCTCAGAAAGCAGGCTAATCTCCTCTGAGGAGAAAAAAAAAACACTGAATTATTTAGTATAGTCACTAAAATAGGTGAATAGTTTTGATTTCCATGTTACAAAATTACAGAGGCAGAATAGTGGAAGTAAATAACAGGATTTGTTTAAAAGGAAACAACATGGCCAATAAGGAGTAACTGCATCTTGGATTTATATTGTGGCAAAATATAATGAAAACTATCAAGATGCTTTAACACCCAGTTGCATTTTGTTTTATTTGCTCATGGGACATGAGGATACTCTCTATGTAATACCTTCTTTAATATCCTAAATAGGCGAGAAAGATTAACTGATCAATGCCATGCCCTTTTACTGGCATGGAAAACAAAATAAAAATCACAAACCATTTGTGTAGGAAACAAAATTATTGGATTAATAAATCAGTTTTTCTTCTCATACTATGGCACAGCTGGATGCCATGACTATGTTTATGAAATGAAAAGAAGCAATTTTGAACACGGTGCTGTTATAGATTTTACATTAATAGTAATTCCACTTTTCAACACTGGAAAGGTGACAACAAAACCTCAGAATTACTTCCTGACTTGTACTTTCTCACATTTTCCATACTTCAAACACTGGGATATAGCAAAAGCAGTGGGCTATTTTTTCCTTCAAGCCCATCTCATCATGGAGTATTTGTACTTAAGAACATAAGAAACAGGCCTACCTTGAACCTGCTGCTCCATTTAATCTATCTCCCTGGATATCAAAATGTAGGCGAATCCAACTTTTTTGGGAGGTGATTCAGATTTTTATTAAACTTAGTGTAAAAATGTGCCTCCCAGTTTCACTTCTAGTAAATCTATTCCTAATTTTAATACTATGGGTCCACTATTTATTAAGAAATGCATGCAAGATTGTGGATAAAGAGAAGTAAATTACAATACCTAGCACATTAGCTTAAAATAAGTAGGCATTGTTTACAACTGTAGAATACAATTTGGATATTGTGATGTTGACTGTCTAAGTAGGTTTCGATTTTCAATCGAATTTTTCAAAATAATAACTTGGAAAAAAACTAATCTTTTTCAGTTAAACCAGAAATGTGCTAATTGGGATTTCTGTGGTATAATTTCATCCTGACACACAATGGCCGAGAAATTGGTGTTTTTATCTGGTATGACTTGGACCATTGAAGGGTCAGTATAGTGGCAGGATACAAATGGAAATTCCCAATTGGAAACATATCATATTTGGTACAAAGTACAATCTTCTTCCATGCCCAAAAGGTATGCAAGCAGAAGCAGCTTAAAAGCATATGCATCTGACAACAGCAAATGTTCATTTGGAGTCCGGTCAGTTTGGAACAACTAGATATCAAATAAATAAATGTGGTGCCAAGTGTACTAAGTATACCTGCACATTAAAGCCATTGATCACAACCACCAGTCACCCATTTCTACTCGATGTTCTGCTGATAGGTTTTCTACTCTTCCAACCAAGATATAACTCACATCTGGGTACATTAAGAGTAATACCTCACTTACGTTGCCAGGAACACTGATCTGATTTTGCATCTTGTCTTGGTCTTTTATAACGTTTTTGTAACATCTATAATTTGTTATAGTCCCTTTAATATTGTTAAGTATCTTGAGGTACTTCACATGAGTACACCAAAAGAAAATTAACATTAAACCACATAAAGATATATGGCCAAATTGGTAAAAATTAAAAAGCACCTCACAGAATGAGAAGTAGAGAAGTAGTTGTTTAGGCAGGGAATTCCAAAACTTAGGATCCATGCAGCTGAAGGCATGGATACAGATGATGGATGGGTTAAAACAGGCTTTTGTCGAGGCAACTAAATTGAAGGAGAGCAGAGGTCTTAAAGGGTTAAAGGGCTGAAGGAAGTACCAGAAAGCAAGAAAAATATTATAGCTGCAGGATTATCCCAACAACCATTAAGGATAAGAAATCCATACCTATAATGTTGCACTCCACTTCTCTTGCTTTAATACTGGAACAGTTCTATAAACAAAATTTGATTAACTTTATTATGTGATAGTAAAGATCATGATACTGGTATAGAGATGAACCAATTCGTTTTTCTTTAATTTTCAGGTCAAGCCTCTGTTAGCTTATTTAAAAAAATCCATTCTGTAACTGAAATATTGACCAAGAATACCATGTTCGAGCTTCTTATAAATTAATTCAGAAATAAAGAGCCTAAAATACTGTTTTGCTTACGATTTGAATCTTGGAACAACCAGAGTAACTCAAACCATTTGCTGCTCTGCTTTCAATTCTTAGCTTTAGATTTGATTGAGTACATTACAGTATTATACAATCATAATTTGGGTAGTTGGGTCATCCCAGAGTGCAGCACACATATTTTCATTCATCCATGCATGCAGCAACTGTAACTTCAGCTGCCACAGAGAAGTTGGCAAACTGTCCATTGTCTCAGCAATGAAATAGAGACACAGTGCAAAATAAGGATACTAAAGAAGATTTATAAGCAAATTAAAGCTTATGGCATTCTCGTATTCAGCTGATTTTTTCTTCTTTGCTCATAGACCAAGAAATTTCTAATTTGCGTAACATCTTGGCTTGTACTCCACTGTACTTGGGTAGTCATGAGCTAAAAAGTCAAAATTGAATTCCATTCTAATTCAGTAAGTTTCTAATTTCTTTCCGTTCTAATTGCACATTGTCATAATAAGTTTACATGATAGTTACGGAATGCTCCAACAAATGGACCACAGATTACAACTTGGAAGTTGAAGTCTGCTTGGTGAAAATGTAGCCTTAAATAGCAATCACTGAAATAAAGCAAACTATATACCAGAACGTTTCACAACAGAAATAATGGCATGATATTCAATTATGTCCATCATAGGAAATAGCTGTGTTTGAATGCTTTAAGTACTTCACCACAGAAATGCACTGACCTGCATCACATCACTTTCAACATACCCCTGAAAAATATCATGCAACATGAAACATGAAATAGTTAAGAAATGATTTTACACTTCTTTTCCATACTTTGACCTTATATTGTCAAGGCCAAAGTGACTTGTCAGACATAAGTTATTTTACAGAAAACATTGGAGATACTCAACATTGGTGGAGGGGGAAACAGAGTTAACATTTCAGGCTTTTGAGCTTTCATCAGAACTGGAAAAATGAGACAAGAAGCACGTTTCAAGTTGTAGAAAGGAGGAAGAGTACAGCAAACAAAAGAGAGTTTATACATTCTCCCTGTGTGTCTGTGTGGGTTTCCTCCGGGTGCTCTGGTTTCCTCCCACATTCCGAAGACATACGGGTTAGGAGCTGTGGGCATGCTATGTTGGGGCTGGAAGAGTGGCGACACTTGCAGACTGCCCCCAGCACATTCTTAGTAACGCAGAAAGAACCATTTCACTGTGTTTCGATGTACTGTACATATAACTAATAAATAAATATCTTGTCTATGTTCGGGAGGAGACCAAGACTATCCAGATGTCACAAATGCTGTTGATGATCTGTCTGGGGAAGTGTGAATAGATGAACAAGAACACAAGAAAATAGAAGCAGGAGTATGCCACCTACCCCTCAAACCCAACTTGCCATTCAAGATGATCATGGCTGGTCAATGCTGGCCTCAACTTCTCTTCCATGCCAGTTCCCCATAACCTTCAATTATTTAATCTTTCAAATATTTATCTCCACCTGAAATACATCTTATGCACTCGTCTCCACCACCCACAGGGGAAGAGAATTCCAGATATTCACTACCCCAGAGTAGAAATTTCGACACACCTCAGTTTTAAAAGACTGACCCCTTATTTTATAGCTGTGAATGGGGCCAATAGAGGGAGAAAATAATGCTGGAGCTGTGTGAAGCAGACAGCAATTACTGGAAATCTGAAATTGATGGGAGTATTGGAAATACTCAGAGGATCTGTGGAGAGTAGAAATATAAGAAGTGGATGGCATATCAAAACTAGCTGGTATCTGAAACTGTTGAATCCTGAGGGTCGCAATGTACCAAGCAGGAAGATGAGGTGCTGTAGCTTCACATACAATGGGCTTCACTGGAACAGAGCAATAAAGCAAAGGCAGAATGGGAGTGGGATGGAGAACTAAAGTGACAGGAAACTTGAGGCTCAGGGTCATCCTTGTCAAATGAACAGAGATGTTCCACAGAGTAGTCACCGAATCTCTGTGTAGTTTCTCCAATAATGGGGAAACCCCATTTTGATAAATAATTACTGTTGAAGTGGTTTAAGTGAATTCAACTCCACCTATAAACAACTGCTTGGGCCACAGGATGCTGAAAAGAGGCAAAAGGACAGGTGTTGCATCTCTAGTGGTTGCAAGGAAAGGGTACCGTGAGAAGAGGAGTTGTTGGTGCAGATGAAAAAGCAAGGTAACACAAAGTTTGGTTGTACTTTCTGAGTTTGGTTCTTTCACAATTGTGTCACGAGGACAACCTTGCTCTCCACCCAGTCAAAGATATTCCCATTGTTCTCTCCACCCATTACCCTCTTAAACTTAAAACACACCAGTTTTCTCTCTTTTCCAGTTCTCATGAAAGGTCAACGACCTGAAACAATAATTCTATTTCTCATTGCGCAGATGCTACCTGACCTGTTAAGTATCTCTAGCATCTTCATTGATCTTCACAAACTTAAATTAACATAAATTATACATAACTTAAATGTGTTCAAAATAAAGAACAAAATAAACATAACGCCACCAGTGCATGTTTGAGAGAGAAAAAAAAATAGACCTTGGATAATGAAGTAAAGAACACACAAGAACAAGGGAGTAGGCCACCTGGCCCCTCAAGCCTATCCTGCTGTTCAATACGGTTATGGCTCAGCTTCCCCAGGCCTCCATTCCGTTTCTGTGATAATTCTGAGAGCCTTCAATTTTGATGATCTTTCTAAAGTTTAAAAACTTCCTCTTTAAATACCTTCAATAATCTAGCACCCACAACCCTCCAGGAGAACCAATTAGAGAGATTCACCACCCTCTGCAAGAAGAAATTCCAATGTACCTCAGTTTTAAATGAAAGCATCCCATATGCATTTTTAAATGCTTTTTTTTCCATTTATTCACAGCATGCAGATGTCAATTGCCAGCATTTATTGCACATTCTTAATTGCCCCTGCACAGAGGAGGCAATTAAGACTCAACATACAAGAACAATTTATATAAAACATATAGATTCGGAGAGGTCTTGACATGACAGGCCAGCACTGCTAACCCACAATCCTTAAGAGTCTGGGGACACAGTCTCAGGATCCTTCAATTCCATCACACTTCTCAGTATCCTGCTGTTTAATGTATATTTCCTTGCCTTATTTTCCCAAATGCAGCTCCTCAAACACATCTGGATTAAACTCCATTCACTACCCTTCTGCCTAACTGACCAGACCATCTATATTTTCCTTTAGTGAGAAGTTTCCCTTCTCCGTCAACCACATGGCCACAAAAAGCAAGAGACCAAGGACAGAGCCCTTGGGAATCCTGCTGTTCCTGCCACTGAACCAATATGAATCCAATTTCCCATTCTCCCTTAATCCTCAACTTCATTTTCTATGCAAGAAAGTAAAGTTGAGGATTAAGGGAGAGAAATAAAACAGACAGAAAGGTAATATATTTTAAAAGTCAGCCTTAATTTTCTCGAGGGAATGAAATTCCACAGTTGCAAATTTAAGCTTTCAGGCGAGCCATTTGTTCAGCAGTAATTATTGTTTATTATGCCATTAAAGACTCACACTCCCAAACTGCACACTCTGAACTGCTTCATCCATTTTTAGTTCGTAACTGTTTCAGTGAGTTCCAGCTGAGCAGCACAATGCTGCAGCATGCAACACTACTGCCACACAACTCCAGCAACCTGCTTTGAAACCAACGTCGGGTGCTGTCTGTGTTGAGCTTGTAAATTCTCCCTGTGACCTCACGTTTCTTCCAGGGGCTCCACTTTTCTTCCACATACCAAAGACACGTTGGTAGATTTGTTGACAGGAGAATCAAGGAGGTGAAGGGCATATGAGAGAGAATAGGTTACATGGAAAGAAGTGGCAGAATTGGACAGATGGAAATGTTCTGAAATCTAACACATCTAAAATAATGATTCTATAGAGTCATACAGCACGGAAACAGGCCCTTCCGCCCAATTATCCATGCCAACCAAGATTCCCATCTAAACTAGTCCATTTGCCCATATTTGGCCCATATCCCTCTAAAACCTTTCCTATCCATGTACCTGTCCAAGTATTGATAATAAACCTGCCTCAACCACTTCCTTTGGCAGCTCATTCCGTACAAGACCATAAGACACAGGAGTAGATTTAGACCATTTGGCCCATGGAGTCTGCTCCGCCATTAACTCATGGCTGATTTATTTTTCCCTCTCAACCCCATTCCCCTGCCTTCTCC
The DNA here is from genome assembly GCA_030265395.1 of Rhina ancylostomus. Lineage (NCBI taxonomy): Eukaryota > Metazoa > Chordata > Chondrichthyes > Rhinopristiformes > Rhinidae > Rhina > Rhina ancylostomus. The sequence continues at coordinate 96,098,747 of JARFYF010000074.1, forward strand.
CCATAACCTTGGGCATCTTTACCAATGAAGAACATGTCGACCTCTGCTTTAAATATACCCAATGACTTGGCCTCCACAGCCGTCTGTGGCAATGAATTCCATAAATTCACCACCCTCTGGCTAAAGAAATTCCTCCTCATCTCGGTTCTGAAGGGACGTCTTTCTATTCTGAGGCTGTGCCCTCTGGTTCCAGACTCTCCCACTACTGGAAACGACCTCTTCACATCTACTCTATCCAAGCCTTTTAATATTTGGTAGGGTTTAGTGAGATTCCCCCCTCATCCTTCTAAATCCAGCAAGTACAGGCCCAGAGTCATCAAACGCTCCTCATGTTAACCCTTTCATTCCTGGGATCATTCTTGTCAACCTCCACTGGACCCTCTCCAATGCCACACATCCTTCCTTAGATATGGGGCCCAAACCTAATCAAAATACTTCAAATGTGGTCTGACCAACGCCTCCTAAAGCTTCAGCTTCAAGGATTAACGTCCTTGCTTTTATATTCTAGTCCTCTCAAAATGAATGCTAACCTTGCATCTGCCTTCCTTACTACCGATTCAACCTGCAAGTTAACCTTTGGGGAATCCTGCACTAGGCCTCCCAAGCCCCTTTGCACCTCTGATTTCTGAATTTGCTCCCTGTTTAGAAAATAGTCTATGCTATTATTCCTTCTACCAGAGTGTATTGACCATACACTTCCCTATGCTGTATTCCATCTGCCACTTCTTTGCCCATTCTCCCAATCTGGCAAGTCCTCCTGCAGAGTCCTTGCTTACTCAACATTACCTGCCCCTCCACTTATCTTTGAATCATCTGTAAACTTGGCCACAAAGCCATCAATTCTATCATCCAGATCATTAACAGAAAACATGAAAAGTAGCAGATCCAACACTGACCGCTGTGGAACACCACTAGTCACCGGCAGCCAATCAGAAAAGACCCTCTTTATTCCAACTCTTTGCCTTCTGCCAATCAGCCAATCTTCTATCCATGCTAGTACCTTTCCTGTTATACCATGGGCTGCTATGTTGTTTAGCAGCCTCATGTGCGACACCTTGTCAAAGGCTTTCTGCAAATCCAAGTAAACAACATCCACTGACTCTCCTTTGTCTATCCTGCCTGTTATTTCCTCAAAGAATTCCAACAGATCTGTCTGGCATGATTTCCCTTATGTAAACCATGCTGACTTCAGCCCATTTTATCATGTGCTTCCAAATACCCCAAAACCTTATCCTTGATGATGGATTCTAACATCTTACCAACCACTGAAGTCAGGCTAACTGGCCAATAATTTCCTGTCTTTTGACTCCCTCTCTTCTTAAATAGTGGAGTGACATTTGCGATTTTCCAGTTCTCCAGAACCATTCCTGTCTCTGATGATTCTTGAGAGATCACAACTAAGGCCTCCACAATCTCGTCAGCCACCTCTTTCAGAACCCTGAGGTGTCATCCATCGAGTCCAGGTGACTTATCTACATTCAGACCTTTCAGTTTCCCAAGCACCTTCTCCTTAGTAATAGCAGCTACACTCACTTCTGCCCCGACTCTCTTGAATTTATGCCAAATTGCTGGTGTCTTCCACAGTGAAGACTGATGGAAAATACTTTTTCAGTTCATCTGCCATTTCTTTGTTCCCCATTATTATTTCCCCAGTGTCATTTTCCAGCAGTCCGATGTCCACTCCTGTCTCTCTTTTACTCTTTATATATCTGCAAAACTCTTGGTATCCTCTTTCATATTATTGGCCTTCATATTTCATCTTTTCTCCCCTTATTGCTTTTGTAATTGCCTTCTGTTGGTTTTTTTAAAAGCTTCCCAATCCTCCAGCTTCTCACTCATTTTTGCAATATTGTATGCCTTCTGTTTTGCTTTTATTGCTGTCTTTGACTTCCCTTGTCAGCCAGTTGCCTCATCCTCCCTTTAGAATGCTGCTGCTTCTTTGGGATGAACTGATCCTGCATCTTCCAATCAGCTTTGGTGAGCTTCTCTCTCCTGCCTCTGCAGTTACCTTTACAGCTGTAATACCGATATATCCAATTCTAGCTTCTCCCTCTGAAACCGCAGGGTAAATTCTATCATATTATGATCACTCCCTCCTAAGGGTTCCTTTACCTTTAATCAAATCTGGTTCATTGCACAACACCAAATCCAGAATTGCCTTTTCCCTTAGTGGGCTCAGCCACAAGCTGCTCTAAAAAGCCATCTCATAGGCATTCTACAAATTCCTTCTTTTGGAATCCAGTGCCAACCTGATTTTCCCAATCTACCTGCATATTGAAATCCCCCATGACCACTGTAACATTGCCCTATTTATGG
>JARFYF010000074.1:96123397-96134378 GCA_030265395.1 Rhina ancylostomus
ATAATTTTAAGGTTAGATATGAAAGGTTTAATAAGAACCCGAGGGACAACTTTTTTTTACACAGTGGGTGGTAGATGTATGAAACCAGCTGTCAGAAGAAGTGGTTGAGGCAGGTACATTAGAGAAGTATGTGGATAGGTACATGGATGACAAGTGTTTAGAGGAATATGGACCAAATGCTGGGAAATGGGATTAGCTTGAATATACATCTTGGTCGGCATGGATACGTATGTGCCGAGGGCCTTTTTCCGTGTTGTACAGCTCTGTGCTCTAATTACTAACAGCGGAGAGAGAAAGGAATGTAGTTCTGATGTCCGTAGGAACGAACATACGTACATCGGACTTTTGAATTGAATAATATTATGGGAGCTCGATCATATGTAGGGGCATCCATTAATTGAACACTTGTAATTGGGGCAACTTGTAGAGCTAGCACCTGAAATCAATTAATGTTTGGCAGAAAATTGTGATATTGGACATGCTGAGATTTTGTGAGAGGTTCCTTCCAGGGCAGCTACAAGTGCCATCCCTTCTCTGTAATTATGGCAAAATAAGAAAAAGCAATAGATAATTTTTTGTAGAAACATGCAGTTTAATCTTGATTTCAGGAGATTAATAGATAATATTGAGTGCCTAGTAACATAGACAATCAATGAACAAAATATTGATAGATGTCTGAGCCTTACTGTGAAAATTAAATTATCCTATTTTCACACTGACACATGTGTAGCAAGTCTGAACTGATCTTAGAACGTTTTTCTTCCTTTGCATTTGACCATCATCTAATATAATTATTTCCATCCATTTAGTCAGTTTGTCAAACTGAATCTCTTCATTTCATTCAGAATGCAACAACATTAAAATATTCAAGGCAATGCTTGAAAGCTCAAAAACATTATGTACATGCATTCAGATGACTGCTAAGTATTGACTTGACTTGTCATTACAAAGAGGTTTGGGCCAGTGGTCACCAGGTCAGATTAATACCTTTGAAGAGGTGAAAAAATTGCAGTTTAAAGCCCCAGATCTTTTCCTCATTGTCTTTCTAAGTATCTGTATATCTTATAATTAGTTGATAGGAAATAAAGTGATGAGGAGCAAGATTCACTATCTGCTTCTCATTAACTGTGAGGAAGACAAGAAGGCAATATGAGAGCTTTGTTGAAATTACCACCTTGGAACGTTTCTTTCTTTTTTATTTGAGCATATGAAGCTAATGTAATCTCCACAAGAACACAGAACAATAAAATATAACCATTTTGCAAAGCTCTATTGCTAATGAAAGGTGTGCTGACCTTCTTTTGTTCAGGCTGTTCAGACGTAAGGAAGCAGGCCTTGGAGGTAAATTCTCTCAGTTCTTCCCGCCAAGCTTCAGATAATGGTACTGAAAAAAGTCATCCTTATTAGATCGACAAACAATCGAATAAGTACTGTTTAGCATGTCTGAATATTGAGGTATTTCCAAAACTGAGATTCATTCAAAAATATCTATATAGGCTGATGAAGTGAAGGAATACTTTTCTCATCAAAGTATGTATTAAAAATACTTCTGAATATCTGATCACAGACATTGAGGAATAATCGTGAACTACTGCAACAAATATTTTTTAACACTTGTCTTAAAGTGGTCTAGCATCAAGACCAATGATAAACTGGTGTAGGAAAGCAAAACCAGAACAAGTTTCCCTGCAGATATATAGGCCTACAGTGACAATCTGAATGTAGAGCACTGTTCACATGCCAAAGTGTTTTTCAAGAATGTCACCAAACAAAATTTGACTGAGCTTCAAAAGATAAATTTTGCCCAGTGATCAAAAGTTTGGTGAAAGAGTTGAGGTTAAGGACTTTCTTAAATAATGAGGGGCAGGGATGCTTATCATAGAATGATTTCAGCACAGAAGGAGACCATTAGGCCATCACATTTGCACAAGCTCTCTACCAAAGAAACTCTCTAGTTCCACCCACTGGCCTTTCCTCCATGATCTCTCAAATTTTTCTTCACCAGATACCTGTTCAATTCCCTTACAAAAAGTTACAATGATATCTGCTTCTACCACAGCTGCAGGCAGCGTATTTCTGTTTAATACCATGTCATATCACTCTTAATTCTCTCCTTTTGTCCTCCACCTCTCCACCAAAGGAACCAATATTCTGCTATCCACTCTGTCCAGAGCCGCATCATTTTATATACTGTGATCAAATTTCCTGTTAGCTTCTCTTCAAAGAAAACTGCCTCTGTTTCTCTACTCTTAAACTTCTAACTATAATCCCTTGTCCAGGGAACCATTCCTATAAGCTTTTCTTAAACCCCAGAATTGTGTAAGCCTTATTAACTGATTATGGTTAGTGCCCCTGTGTGATTTCCTCACATAATGTATTTCCCTCAAAAACTGAGTCTCATCCTGTCCTTGTCACTTACCTACTGTAAGTTCAGTTAATTTTTCTAACACCACCATCCTACTTATTTTTGATGTATTCATTGTCTCAGCTATGTCCTCTTCCACTATTAATCTGGAAGCTCCCTCTTCCCTGATGAAGACAGATGCAAAGTACTCATTTAGTACCTCAACAGTGTTCTTATCAACATGTGCATGTTCCCATTTTTGTCCATAATAGGCCCCATTCCTCTGCGTACTATCCTTTACTATTTATATGTCTATTTATATGTACTATTTATATAACAGTTTTGGATTCCCGTTTACATTGGCAGCTGATCTTTTCTCATAGCCTGGTTCGTTATACTCTGCTTACCAGACCTCACTCCTTTCACCCCATTTCATGATCCAACACAAATCCTATGTGCACACATACCTACCAATTTCTCACCACTTCCATGTATAATTTTCTACTTTTCCTGAAAAATTATAGCTCACACTTCTCACAGTATGCTCCACGTCCACCATTTTTGCCTACTCAATGAATGTGCCCTTATCTGTTCACATACATTCAGCAGCACATCACACTTTCCTACCTCAAACAGATTACAGAAGTTAACGTTAAACAAATTACATGCTAAACATAAAAATTTCCTACGATTTAATCAACACTAACTACTATATGTAAACTGACTGTACATTTCTCACATGACAACAGTGATTACATAGAGTAACAAAAACAGAAAATACTACAAACACACCACGTCACAAAGCATCTGTGGATAGAGAAACAGATGTTTCAGTATGAAGACTCAGGAAAAGTGAGAAAACAAGCTAGATTTAAGTTGCAGAGAGATTTGGAGAGGGCTGAATAGGGCAAAAAGGAAATATCACTGAAAGGACAAGGCCAAGGTTGCTGAGCTGATCCAATTGTTTAGGAAGCAGTCTGGTTAATGATGGCAGTTAGGTAAACGTTAAAGCTGTGAAATGAATGACAGAATTGTTGAAAAAAACTTGAAACCGAAAGGACAATGTTAGAAATGTCCAGCAGATCAGACAACATCGGTCAAGCGAAAAACTGAGTTAATATTAAAGATGAATAACTTTGCAGCAGAACTGGCCTGTGCCGATACAAACAATGAAGATAAATTGAATTCATTGCTTATTCCTGAAGGCTGCAAAATGCTCAGACTGAAGATGAGGTGCTACTCCTTCAGCTGAAGTTGGGCCTTCCAGAAAAGGGCAGGAGGTCACAGACAAATAGCTAAAAGTGGGAATGAGATGGAATATTTATGAGATAGGCAACTGGAAGCTCAAGGTCATCCCAATGTCAAAGCCATAGAGTCATAGAAATATCCAAGGCCTTTGACAAGATCCCACAGAGTAGGCTGGTCCCAAAAGCTAAATCACATTGGATCCAGGAGGAACTAGCCAACTGAATACAATTGGTAGGAGGAGTCAGAGGGTGGTAGTGCAGGGTTGCTTTTCAGATTGGAGGCCTGTGACCAGCAGTATGCCAAAGGGATCGGTGCTGGGTCCACTGCCGTTCACCATCTATATTAACAATTTGCATGAGAATTTAGTTGGCAGGGTTAGTAAGTTTGCAGATGACACCAAAATTGGTGATATAGTGGACTGTGAAGAAGGTTACTTAAGGATACAAGATCTAGAACAACTGGGAAAATGGGCCATGGAATAACAGATGGAATTTAGCTTAGAGAGGTGTGCATTTTCATAAGTTAAACCAAGGCAGGGCTTGCACAGTAAAAGACAGGGCCCAGGAGAGAGTGTTGCAGAAGAGAGAGAACCAGGGGTACAAGTACTTACTGCCCTGAAAGTGGTGATACAGGTAGACAGGTGAAGGCAACCTGTGGCACACTTACCTTCATTTGGTACAGGGCAAGTATGAGAGTTGGGACATCATGTTACAATTGTACAAGACATTGGTAAGTTGAAATTTCATGTGCAGTTCTGGTCGCCTAGTTATAGGAAAGATATCATTAGCCTGGAAAGGGCACAGAATAGATTCACAAGGATGTTGTGATGTTGTTGGGACTGGAGGGCTTGAGTTATAGGGAGAGACTGGATAGGCTGGGGAATTTTTTCTCTGGAGTGTAGGAGACTAAGGGGGTGACCTTATGGAGGTATATAAAATCATGAGAGGCATAGATAAGGTGAATAGTCACAGTCTTTTCCCAGGTTAGAAAAATCAAAAACTAGAGGGCAAAGAAATAAGGTGAGGAAGGAAAAATTTAAAAGTGACCTGAGGGGCAAGTTTTTCCACACAGAGGGTGATGGGTATGTGGAATGAGCTGCCAGAAGTGGTAGAGACTGTATAACCTTATAACAGCACGGAAACAGGCCTTTTTGCCCATCAGTCCCATGCTGACCATCAACCACCCATTTACAATAATCCTGCATTAATCTCATTTTTTAATTCTTCCCACATTTCAAACAACTGTCTGCAGATTCTACCACTGACCCACACACTAGAGGCAACTTAGAGTGGCCTTAACCGACTAAACTGGCATGTGGAAGGAAACTGGAGCAGGCAGGGAAAACAAATGTGGTCACAGGGAGAACGTGCAAACTCCACACAGGCAGCACCCCAAGTCAGGATCAAACCTGGGTCACTGGAGCTGTAAGGCAGCGGCTCTACAAGCTGCATTGCTGTACCGCCCTGTGCACTGAATGTAGGTGCTCCAAGCACTTAACAAATTTCCATTTATTTTCTCCGATGTAGAGAACACAGTCGAGCAAAATGTAACACACTAGTTTGTAAAGAGATTAAGTGAATTGCTGTTTCACCTCAAAGGAACGCTTGGGTCTGTGAATGATAGTAAGGGAATAGAATGTAAGAGCAGATGTTTTATCTCCTGCATTGCATGGGAAGGTGTCATGACGAGGAGTGTAGTTGGAGGAGATAGATGAGCAAACCTTTGTAGGGAACTGCAAAGGGAATGGTCCCTTCAGAATGCTGATAAAACAGAGGAGTTTTCCAGGCAGTTCTGCTGCAAAGCTATCCATCCATAATATTAACTTTAATTTTCTTTCTCTACAGATACTTCTAGCTATAAGTTTTAGCTGCAGCTCTGACCTGCATTTCACAGCTTTAATGTTTCCTCTTCCTCTCTCTCATTTCCTCAGCTCATCAACACTGGCTTCATCCTATCAAACGTATCCCTTTTGTTCTATCCATCCCTTTCTCATCCTCTCTGTAACTTAAAACTAATTAGTTTGCTCACTTTCCCGGTTCTGATGAAGAGCCTTCAACCTGAAACGTTACATTTCCTTATTTTCCTACAGATGCTGCCTGCCTCCTGAATGTTTTCAACATTTTCTGTTTTTATTTCAGATTTTCAGCATCTCCTTTTAAAGTCTTTTGTGAAAGTAATCTTTTGTAATAAACTAACACTCCATTGTGTAGCTTATGTGAATTACACATTCAATGATTTCCAAAAAAAATTGCTCCTGGTGTTTATGCAACAAAATTCAAGTCTGTCCCAACTTGTAGAACATGTTTATCTGCATTTCCACAGTATCTAGAAGCTCCAAGGTTTTCAAAACATTCCTATTTGTGGTTTCCCTGAGGGAGCAGTAAAGTGAAAGGAAAAAGCTGTACATACATTACACCATTTTTACCTTCCTGAAACAAATATTAAATAGGAAAATAACCAGTCAGCTAATAGTTTCTCTACAAGGAAAGGAAATGATCTCATGTAAAGCAACTTAATTTAAATGGACAAGAACATAAATTGTCCATATAAGGCAACCATGCAGGAAGTGGCCGACAAGTTTTCAACCACAGACTATATAGCACATCCAACATTGGACGGCTCTGGAAACTGGGAGGCTTTACACTGCCAGTATCTACAGTATATAACACAGAATAAAATGAGAAAAACTAGTCATTAGAAAAAAGGTAAATTCAAAAACATTCCCCCAGTTACTTATTCTCCCTTTCTCTCCCAGGCGCACAGCAACTACTTGCTGTGTGTGGCAAAGTTAAAAAGACCTATCATGTGTTATTTTAGATTTAATGGTAAGTAGAGGTTGTAACCCTTCAATACTTGGCTGGAGTTTAACATGGTAGGCAGTTGGTGGTAACTTGGGAGAAATGATAAATCACACAGCATCCATGGAAAGAACAGAAATAACATTTCAGGTTGATGACCACTCATTGGAGAGAGTTGTGGAAGGAATAAAATGGAAGGTCTGGGATAGGGTGGAGGACAAGAAAGACTGGTTGGCAAAAGTGGTGATAGAGCCATCTTAAAAAGGGTGTTAAAGGCTGGGGTGGGGAGGAAAGGTTGCAGCAGAAGATGAATAATATCTGAAATTAACATAAGAGAGAAGTGCGAAAATAATGACTAGATAAATGAATTACAGCACCCCGGTGGGAACAGTTCTTCAGAAAACCAAAATGAGTGAAGAAGATGTGGCTGCAGGTGGCAATACAATGAAATGTCTAATACTACAAAAGATTATTCCCTCCTGGAAGCTCTGATTCACTATTTCCCATATGAGCCGCTTCCCTTTTCATGGCACCTTCCCACATATCTGCTGACACTTGTCCCTTTTATCTTCACTCTATCCAAGGACCCAGGTGAAGTGGAAATTTGCTCGTATTTCCTCCAATATGGTGTCATACATTCTGTATTCGCAATGTGGTCTCCTTTAGAGGTGAAATCAAAAACAAATTGAGCAGTATTCTGCTAAGTGCACGACCCAAGCTTCCAGTTGTCTGTCACTTTAATTTTCCATCCCAATCTGACTTCTGTCTTTGACCTCATGCACTGTGCTAATGAAGCCCAATGCAAAACTGAGAAACAGCACCTTATCTTTTGACCAGGGATTTTATAACCTTTCAGATGCAACAATGAATCCAATAATTTCAGCTAATCTGCTATTTCAGTCTTATGGCTCATACTTCTAGCCATCAGGACTATCTTTTCTCTCTTTTGGTAATTTCAGATGTCATTATCTTCAATGTGCAACCCGCAACTCACAACTCCCTCCCCTCCCTCCCCACCACCCCCTGACCACCACCACAAATGTATCAGTGAATATTCACTGCCTTTAACCATTCTCTTTCAGATCAATTACCACTTTCGTCATTCACTCTTTCTGGCCCTTCATCCCATCACCTTTCCTCTTTGTACTCTTTGCTCCTCCCCCAATCTATCCACATCATCTCCAAAGCCACGGTAGATCAAAGATGCCAGTTCCGATGGGTTCAATGAACATAAATAGTAACTGAATTCCTCTCTCCACAGATGGTGTCCAATCTGCTGGTTATTTCATATTTCCAGCACCTATAATATTTTGCTTTTGGGAGAAACCTTCCCTATTTGTATATTTGTGATACTTTGCAATTCTTATTGTTTGGGTCCTATTGGTTTCCCTTCTGCAAGGAGTGCACATTTCATTACCAGATGGAGAGACGATGGATTGACACCAACAAAAGCTGACTGGAAAGTCTGAGTGAGCAACACAAGTAAAGGGGTGGAGGGAGCAAAAGAACTAAATACTGTTGCAATGTATGAAATGTAGTCATTTTCTATTATAGTTATTGCTAAAAATGATGCTGGAGAACAAAGAAATTTATTGTGTTCAAAAATCTGTCCTTGAACCCTTCAATTCACTTGTATCATGCAGTCATTCGGTCATACAGCAGGGAAAGAGGCCCTTTGGCCCATCGAGTCCATGTTGATCATTAAGCACCCATTTACACGACTCCCATGTTATTCTCCCCACATTCCCTCAACTATCCTCAAACTCTACCATTCACCTTCAGGGGCAATTTGCAGTGGCAAAGTAACCTACACACCTGCATGTTTTTGGGAAATGGAAGCAAACCAGAACACCTGAAAGAATTCCACATGGTCACATGTAGAATGGGCATCCACTGGTTCTCTTGAGAAAACCTTGGGCAAGGTGGTGCTGAGAAACTGCTTTGATAGTTTAGGGTTGTACCAGCATTATGCCATTATTTAACAATATTAAAACCAACAGATTTTCAGATCCTTCTGATGAAAATTTCAGAGGACCAAATCCCAGCAGGGTAGAAAAAGGTCAAAAATACAGATGCTGCAAATACAAAGTAAACACAGAAAATACTAAAAGCACTCAGCAACTCCAGCAGCATCAGTTGGGAGAGAAATAGAGTCAACGTTTCGAGTTGAAGACCTTTCATCAGAACTGAAAAGTGTGAAAATGAGTATGTTAGATTGCAGAAATGGAAATGGTAGAGAGAAGAGAGGGAACATTTGTGATAAGTTGCAGACCAAAGTTATCAAGGTATATGGAGAAAAGAGAAACAACTTAAACAGAGGTACAGCCAAATAGCTGGAGTGGAAAAAATTGCAGTGGTTACCTGAAATTTTTAATTTAAATATTAAGTGCAGAGGGCCTTAATGTATCATGACAAAAGATGAGGTGCCCTTTTTGAGTTCATGTTGGACATTGTTGGAGCAAAATAGGAGGCCAAAGACAGAGTAAGAGTAGGACGGAGGATTAAAGTGACTGGCAACTGGAAACTCAAGGTTTCTACTGCGGACTAAACAGAATGCCAAGTAGTCATCTAATCTGCCTTTAATTCTCCAGTGAAAGGAGACCACATCATGAGCAGAGTTCAGAAGTGCAAGTGAATCACAGCTTCACCTGGAAGCACGATTTTGGTTCCTGGATGGTGGGAAGGGCAGAGGTGAAAGGATATCCCCTGGCTATTTGGGAAAATGCCTTGAGAAAGGGGGTGGTTAGTGGAGATGGAAGAGTGGGTGAGGTACTCATGGGGCAAACAGTCCATTCAGAATGTTGAAAATACTAACTATGCAGGTGTCAAGGGCAAATGTCTCCATAAATTCAAAAGTCTAATTTCTTAATTTCCAAGCATTCTATATAGTGTAATTTTTTTAAGAGAACATATAACAATACAGCACAATACAGACCCTTCAGCCGACCTTTAAACCTTGCCTAATACTATCTAACCCCTTCCTCCCACATGTCCCTCTATTTTAAATTCCTCCATATGCTCATCTAGTAATCTCTTGAATTTGACCAATGTATCTGCCTCAACCACCGTCCCGGGAAGCGCATTCCATGCCCCAACCACTCTCTGGGTAAAAAACCTTCCTCTGATATCTCCCTTGAACTTCCTACCCATTACTTTAAAGTCATGCCCTCTTGTATTGAGCATTGAGGCAACCAGAACTGGACACAGTACTCTAAGGGTGGTATAATCAGATTTTTATAGAGCTGCATCATTGCTGGGAAAGAGGGCTGGCTGTCCACTCTATCTATTCCCCTCAATACTTTGTACACCTCTATTATGTCTTTTCTCATTCTCCTTCTCTCCAAAGAGTAAAGCCCTAGCTCCCTTAGTCTCTCCTCATAATGCATACTCTCTAAACCAGGTAGTGTCCTAGTAAATCTCCTCTGCACCCTTTCCAACACTTCCACATCCTTCCTATAGTGATGTGTGGGATTAACGGGTATGCTTTGATAGCCAACATAGACCTTCTATGTCATATCAAAAAATGAAATATTAGAAGATAAGATATCTTTATTAGTCACATCGAAACACACAGTGAATGCATCTTTGCGTAGAGTGTTCTGAGGCCAGCCCACAAGTGTCACCACGCTTCCAGTGCCAACATACCATGTCCACAACTTCCTAACCCATACATCTTTGGAATGTGGGAGGGAACTGGAGCACCCGGAGGAAACCCACACAGACATGGGGAAAATGCACAAACTCCTTACAGTGTCTGGAATTGAACTGGGCTTGCTGGCACTGTAATAGCATTACGCTAACTGCTACACTACCGTGTGTATTGTAACACCTGGATAACAAACTAAATATCTATCCAATTTTTTTTTTGTAATCCCTTTTTCTTGCAATGTAGATGCTGCTGGCAAGGCTATCATTTATTATCCATACCTAATTGCTCTTGAAATTGGGATGAGCTACCTTCTAGTACTTCATGTGATGAAAGTACCCTGACAATGTTCTTTGCTGAGTGGTTCAAGGATTTTGATGGACCAGCTCTATGCTTTCAGTTAAGATGGTGTACGATTTGGGAAGGAATTTGTCAGTGGTGTTACAATTCATTTGTTACCCTTGGTGGTAGAAGTTATGGGTTTGGGAGGTGATATCAGAGTAGTAATTGCAGTGCAGTTTGTAGATGGCCTCTGTGTACCAGCTGTTGAGACAGTAAATGTTTAATGTGATGAATGGTGTACCAACCAAGTAGGCTGCTTTGTCCTGGAATGGGTCGAGCTTCTTGAGAGTTGTTGGAGCTGCACTCATCCAGGCTCCTGTCATCACTCCTGACATGTGCCTTGTCGATCTTTCTTGATGTGTCTGAAATAGTCTTATATCAAGCTTGATTATTGATGACATTTGAGAAACATACTTGCCTATATTAAAAAAAAGAGAGTACAGCACTTTTCATGATCTCGGGATGGACAAGAAGTGCTGGGGTTGCTGGTGATGTCCATATGCCACAAACAAATAAATTATAGTGTTTCACAGTTTTAATATTTTTTGCTTCTTGGCAACCACATTGTTTTGTTTTGCACTAAGGTTGGTGATTTTGTGCTCT
>JARFYF010000074.1:96141456-96157788 GCA_030265395.1 Rhina ancylostomus
GTAGTACATGTTCTCAAGCTTTTGTATTTTCTGCCCAATTGGGGGGAGGGGGGGCGCGAGTGGGAGGGTGTGCGGGGGGTGAGGTGGAAGAGAGAATGATCGGGATGGGTCCTTGATTATGTTGGCTGCTTTCCTGGAGACTAGATCAACTTGGTTGCATTCACAACTCTCTGCAATTTCTTGCAGTCTTGAACATAACACTTGCCATACCAATTTGTGAAGCATTCAGATGGGATGCTTCCTATGGTGCATCTGTAAAAATTTGTGAAGGTCATGATGGACATGCCAAATTTCCTTAACCTTCTGAAGAAGTAGAGGCGTTGATGCTCTCTCTTGGTCATCGCCTCAAGTTCTTGTGTGTAAATATCATGAAAAAAATGTTGGTGATATTCACACTTGAAGCTCTCAACCATCTCCACCTCAGCACCATTGATACATAGAGGGGCATGTACTGTATCCCACTTTCTGAAGTCAATGACTATCTCTTTTGTTCTGCTGACTTTGAGAGAGAGGTTGTTGTCATGACAACACGCCACTAGGTTCTCGATCTCCTTCCTGTGCTCCATCTATTTTTTTCTAATAACATAGATAACTGACACCAGGGCCCAGCCTTGTATTATTTTACTATACTGTGTCCTAAGCTTTATTGTTACCCAGTGCCTTGGTAACCTAAACAGGGGACAATAATCCAAAAACAACTCATTAACTTTGTAGTTCATCATGTTATTTTTGCTTGTTTCTTTGGATTGAATGGACATATTAAGCACAGAGTTTACTAAGGCATAAAAGTTCATTTATCCCAGAAGCCATTTCAACATCATACAAATCATTTATTTTTCTTCAATGGTGGTACTGAACATATGCTTAGCTTATACTTTATCTGCCATCTTTGGTTTTAGCTGTTTTTTGTGCTGAGAATGACATAGTAAAACAAAAAGGAAATAATGTTACCAAAGTTCAAATACTTTAATCACAAAGAAGCTATTGAAATTAGATAAGTCATAAGGGTGAACAACATGCAGAGAATGGAGGCCTGCTTGTGGCACTGCCAAAAGCCATTTGATGAATATGTTTTTGTTTTATGTACAAGATTATAAAGTTGCAAGGCAAACTTCATAAACCTATTCTCCTTACTGTTGTTTCGAGCCTGTAACAACATTGTGGCAGATGACATATCTACTTTTATTTTAATGCTCAAAATGCCATTAATAATGAAGTCAGTAGTTCTAATGGATATTGATCACACCTCAACCTGAATGAAAAAGGCAAAATTATCATTTTCCAGAAAATATGCACTATGATCAGATACAAGAGAAAATATACTAGAGGTGCAGTTCTCTGAAATGTAGTTTTCTCATTGGTAATTGATCACATACCAATTAACTGCCACTTGGAAAACTACAACTCAGAATCACTACATTGTGACATCTCAGCAATCATACAAATAGCACACATGAAAATAACAGTCACCTGCAAACTTAGAATGGAAATTGAGGCAATACAGATGAGTGTCTAGAAGCCCCATCTACAACAATCCTGGCAATTAACCAAGAGCACAACAATTTTAGACCACATAAATCTTGATGTACAAATTGTACAGTTTCTTCACCAATGTGCACAGCAGTTTAATGTTCTGCTGAAAAAAAGTCTTACAGCCTCTAAGGTCCAAAATCGTTTGTGTAATACTGAAGGACAGTCACTTTGACACCAGGGAGAAATAAATTCATGAGGGAGCAAAATATATCCATTACCAGTTCTGTACATCATCCCATTAGTATATATCTATACAAAGAATCATTTTAAACAAAACAAATGGAAACTTAAATGTTCCCATTGGGAGCTGATTCAAATTTTGACTCTCCAATGTTCAAACAAAAACATTGGTATTTATTTGTTAAGAAATGTAAAACAAATTAATTGTCTCTCCCCATACCTCAGGATTTATGAAAAAAAGTACTGGTGAAACACCTTACCTGAGCTTGTTCTCAAGGCTTTACATCAAACGTACTGAAAACTGTATTGGCAAGAATGGTAATATTGCTAATTTTGTTGAAATCTATAGTACATTTACAAATTTATACTTTTTCTAGACTTAATAGTCTTGTGTAGTTAAAACAAAAAAATGCTGGAAAAACCCAACAGATCAACAGCACCTGTGGAAAGTGAAGCAGTTAATGTTTCAGGTCTAGGACCCTTCATCAGAACGGAGAAGGAAAGAAAGCGTTAATCTAGTTTGCAGAGAAGGTGGAGGAGGGCAAAGAGTGGAACAAAGGGAATCTCATAGGATGAGATAATGTGGATGTTAAAGGCAGTTAAGCTGCATTATCCTAGTAGACTAGATGATACAACTTTACATAGTCTTTACAATAATATCAACAAATTATAGAGATAAAGAGTTTAATTGCCCTGTAAAGGGCCACAGTGTTTCACCCAGTAAGAGAAATTCCCTTTGTCCATCCACTGCCCTGCCCTACCTTCTCTGCTACTTATACTACCATGTTTTTGTCTTTCTCAGTTCTGATAAAGGATTTCAAACTTGAAACATTAATTATCTTTCCACTGGTGCTACCTCATCTGAGTGTTTCCAGCATTTTCTGTTTTAATTTCAGAGTTCCAGCATCTGCAGTTTTGTTTGGATTATAATAGTCTTGAGTGTTAGTCATGCCAAGAACTGACAGGCACCAAAAAATTCATTTCCTGCAATAGCACTGTTCCATATCATACAACATTTTAAGAGGCATCAATTTATTCTAAGTCCTTGCATATGTCTTCTTTTTGGAATTCACATAATCTAGAAGGAAAAATAGATTACTCTCCATTGTCATACATCCTTACTGAAATGATCAAAATTATACTGGCTGCTCCATCTTGATAGTTCAAAAGAAATATTCTTTCAGAGGAAACCTGGTGGACCCTATTGCTTTCCCTCCCCCCCACTCTATATCTGCCCATCACCCACAGACTCCTCCCACTGTTTCCACTCCCCATCTCCCTCCCTTTATTCAAGTCCACCTTCCTCTTATTAGATTCCATTATTTTCAGCCCTTTGTCACTTAACTCTATCACCTCACAGCTTCTGACACCATTCCTAGTCTTCCCCCTCCCTCATCTGCCTATCACCCTTCCTCACCTGGATCCACCAATCAGCTGCCAGCTCTTGCTCCCCCCCTTCCCTCCACCTTTTCATACTGGCTATCACCCCTCTATCTTTCAGTCCAGATGAAGGGTCTCAACCCAAAACATTGACTGTCCATTTCCCTCCATAAGCTGGTGAGTTCCTCTAGTGCGTTGTGTGTTGCTCCAGATTCCAGCATCTCCAGTCTATTGTGTAGCCACTATATTATGCCTCTCATGACTATGCTGATGATGTTGCTACTTTGCTGCAATTTGTAAACCTTCATTGATTCTGTTATGCCTCCACTGATTGTTGTTCTGACACTGTAAAAGGAAGTTTGGCACTTCCAAACACTCTTCATTTTCTGAGTCCCTTAAAAGTAATTCTTCAATTTCCCCAAGATTAGAGCCGAAACTGAAATGATTGCTTACCTCGATAAAAAAAAATACTGCGATATGTAGGTGTAATGCTATTTAATTCAGCAGAAGCCAACTTCCACATCGACTTTGGAAAGCAAATTTCAAGCATCCATTCTTATCTATGACGTCTTGTGGAAAATTCATGCGAGGCATGGTAAACAGAGATTTTACAAAGCTGATATCGCCATACAGGAAACATATAGAACAAAGAACAGTATAGCACTGTACAAGGCATTTGGCCCATGATGTTGTGCCAATCTTGATTCCCATTTATACTAAATGTCCTCCTCCTGTGTATCATCCATGTCCCTCCATTCCCTTCATATTTATGGACATGTTCGTCCAATACACAGTGAAATGTTCATGAATGGAATTGCTATCTGCCTTTTTAAGTGAAGTTTTTGCAGAAACATAACCAAGAGACTTGACTAACAATAATAACTTGCCCTGGTCACCCAAAGTATGTCTGTACTACAAGCAGCACACTCCCAACAGGGGAACCCAAGTTTTCCCTTGCTCATTATGCCATTGTATCCTCTTGTCTCACCAATTCAACTTCCCCAGAATCTATTTTTCTTATAAATATTTCTGCACATCTTTTAAACCTCCATTTTTCTACTTCCAACACTAAATAAACATTCAGTGGAAAGTGAAAAAATAAAAATAAACTAAGCACACGATCCCCTTAATTGACCTTTTTACAAGCTCAGCTGCAGCAAACCACAGAATGTACAAAATCATTCCATACACAAGGGAATAATTTCAGGAAAGGTACTGAACATAAGGTATTGCTCACACCAGAATTTCTTCCACCATAACATCATTTTGCCCGAGGGTTAAAATGATGTCAGAGGTATTTCTAGATAATATTTTCTTACTCACGCATTCAAGCCTTGCCTTCTTGTCAATTAAAGTACATTCACTACTTTCTCTAAAGTCATATAGTGTCAGATTTTTCAACCAATGCAGTATTGAAAACTTTCTGAAATTACTTAGTTAACTTGAAGCCTAAGCAAAAGTTCAACTTTGACAACAATAAATTTATCTCCAGATTTTTTACCTCACCACAATGAACTTACAGAAAAACTAATTTAAACTCATATCCTTAAAATAAATCTTCTGTTAAAACATCAGAGGGTCATTTTTGGTTAAGAAAAAAAGCAAAAGAACTCAGTAAAACCATTAATAACTATTCCAGTAATGACACAGCAATCAATGACAAGAAGGAAATTCTGTAACCTAAAGCCTTCCGCACATTCTTCTTGGCTGAGAACTGGGTAGATAAACACATTATTTCACAGAGGCTTAAACGTCAGCTGGAGCCAAAAAGCAGTAATAAGCTTCCTAGTTCTGGATATCAGAGAACTGCAGTCAGACACTCCAGGTCTGCACAACAGAGCACCATATATGGCAATGATCTGACGTAATGGGCCATTGGCTAGAGGATGCAAAGAGCACATCTCTCATTGTTTGGTGTTACTGTTGGAATGTTCACATCGCTGATGAGTGGAAAGCTGAATCGCATCATCTTATTCCCTGAGTGCTTTTATTCCCACAGACAAGAAATGGAACTTCAGGCTTCAGATAAAGGAAAAACAGTGTTTTGAGTGGTAAACTTTTATTTTCAAAAAGTTTCTTTAAAATTTCAATTTCATGTAAAATCAGAACTACAGCTGCCAAAATTTTTCTCGTTTTAGTTAAACCCTGATAAAATCTACTTTGGTTGTGAAAAGAAATGATCTTGGCATGTGGGGTGGCTGGGGGTGTACTGGAGAGGCGGGGATAATAGCAATAATCCTGACAGAGGTTAACTTATTTCTTTAAAAGAGTAAGAAACATTGAAAGTGTGCACTTAACTTGTTTATGAATAATTTTAGTAATGAATTTGTAGATTTGACCGCCTTTCAAAAGCATACAAACTGATAACTCACTAGAGAATTTTGTGAAGTTTAACTGTGATGGAAGTCATCTGTTTTTGGTTTTAATGTAAATGGATCAGTAATGTACCCATTAAATTTTCACCTGTAAATACTCACAACATTGTTTTAGTGTGTTATTAGATCACAAGCTTTCAGTATACTGTGTTGCTTAACTGACAGATCTTTGGTAATGTATCTTTAAGTTCAGAATATTGAATACTTTAATAACAGATTACCGAACTTTGATACGTAAAGCATATTGATTTCAGAAACAAGTTTATCTTCTGTATGTTAGTATCATGACTGAGTGCCATATGGTCAAATTAGCTGAGAATGACTTCTTAACTTTTCAGGGCAGAAATCCCCTAGCACATGAGTATTCTGTTGCAACTCCTCTTATGCATGTTCTTAATTAAAATACGCTACAGATATGCTCCATAATTCCTTTTAAAATACAGATGTGTTCCATAATGCTTTTTATAACAAGCAGCAATTTTTTCCATACAGTTTTGTATACAAGAAGTTTTCCCATACAAGAAGTCCATCAACAAGAGTTGAAACTAACTTCCTACCTCCAACATATCTATCAAACTAAATATTTTTAAAATATTATATTTATTAGCCTGGGCAACACATCAAGAAACCTAACATTATATGAGCTTTCCTGTGAACCAAATAAATTTTAATTTATATAACCTCTTGGCAGAACAAATTTGTATTTTTCCCTGACTGCTCTTTGGGAAAAACTTACATGAAAAATAGGTTTTAAGCAAAACAAAATCCTTTTTGTTATTTTGACATGCTGTTTATAAATGCAACATAAAAAGAATATATTGACTGTAATTTGGTCTAATTTAAGAAACATCATTGTTCTAAGATAATTAAGCTAAAGTGTACAGTAAAAGTCACTATTTGTGATGGCAAATAATTTTCAGCAGGCATACCTAAATTATACATCTGAACTGTTTACTGAATGCATAACATTTGGTAAGCATATGGTTTGAGTGTGGTTTAATTCTAGTGGCAAAGATGACAAATTTTGATCTTCTGCTACCAATCCACACTTTAAACAAATATGAAAAAAAGTGATAAGAAATTCCCAACAGTACAAGGGAGAGAATAAAGAAATGTAATATGTATTACTTCTAACATTACCACTTGATCTGAGAAGTGTTTTCAGTAAACAAGGATTATCTGAAAAACTAATCATCAGTATGTGGGTATAAATTACTTAATTAACTGTTCATAACAGAATCTACTTGTGTGGCCTGATTTCACACTTTATTTTTAATAACAAAAAAAAACCAACAAATGTAAGTGACAACAAAGCCTTCAGCCAAACTGCAAAGTTTTCTTTAAGGGGATGTGCATCTCAAGTGCTTTTTCACCCCAGTGCCAAAGTCCAGCTGCCCAACTTTGGGCAATTAATTCAATCTTCTTGGCCTAGTTCTGGAAGTTTGACATAATTGAAGCCCTGCAATTAATTATTGAAGTTGCCATTCAACCCCCACCCCCACACTCCCCTTCATTGTGGAACATCACAGACTTTAGTCAAGGTGTTAGTAGCAGTAAAGAATCTTTAGGACAAGAAAGCTGTGTTTGCTACCTTCTGTCCTGGGGCAGTGGCTATTAAACATGTTCAGAAAATCATGAGGTAAGGGAAACAACATGCAAAGGTTTGCAATCATGAAAACATCTATTGAATTCATTTGCAATCATGAATCCATCTACAGCTACATAAAGGCCAACTGGAAAAAAGGGGTGAGAACTAGATTACTTCATTAATGCTGAGTCAGTGGTTTACCACGAACCTATGCGATCTTGGAAAGTGGATGATATGGACATGTACATGTACATGAGGTTCATGTTTTCTTTTAACATTTCAACTCTGAAAAAAGCTGGGGTTACGTAATAAAAGGTCTTCAAAATTATGAAGTGTTTTAATAGGAAAGATACAAAAAATATTCCCAGGTATAGAACAGCATAACCAGATATCACCAGTGTAAGAATGACACCATGAAATCAAGCAAGGAATAGAGATGACACTTCTTTACACAAAGATTGGCTAGAATGTGGAATTTTCTCCCAGTTTAAAAGGAGGCTGTTGAAGGACTGATAGGAGAAGGTAATGGAGAGTTACACAGAGGAAAGATGAGAGGACATTGGGTAGAGCATATATGCTGCCATAGACTGGGAATGTTCCCTTGTGTAAATCATTTGTAATCCTATTTAGTTCAAAGTAACATTCACCAATGAATCAGCATGTTTCATCAGGTCTTCTTCTTGTGTCAGTACTTGTTTTTAAATCCCATGAAGATCAGGTGAGTTTCTAAAATGCAGTGAAAGATACATTACACTGCTGCATATGCACATTAACATTTCCCTACATAGAATGGATTTTTGTGTGCTTCTTCCCAGGCTTCTCCTAGACATTCACAAATTGTGGAGATGTGAACAGATTAGCACAATTAAGAAAATAATTCAAATAGTTAGATTGTAAGAACGAGGAATGATACATATATACCAAAAGATTGGCCATCTTCACCAGTTCAGATAACTTTAAATAACCCTCTCTCCACACAATTATATTAGCCTATATTTCTTAAATAATTTACAAAGTAAAGCTGTATATGCATTTATAAAAATTCACAAGTACCACCTCAATTATGTTGACCAACCCTTGGAAGCATTTCATTTAGTGCCAGTTTTCCATTCTAAGGTTATGAACGAAGCAACCTCCATTTTGTTTATACATTTTCCTCATTGTAAGCATTTGATTAAACAATGCAAAGCTCAATTCTACTGATAAAAACAAAAACCTAACAAAATTCAGCTAAAATATTCAACTAGAAATCAATTAATTAATGCAAAGTTATTTGAGTAAAAAAGACAATTCTCTAAAACAATGCACTTGTCACATCATGTCCTGCAGCACTTCAACTTTTCTAACTTGTAAGTCCCAGTAGTTGAGGACTTAGCATCTCATGAGGCTCAATCAATCAAACCTAAATGACACTATTCTATAACGTATGTACAATAACGCATGAAATATGAAAAAAACATCTGAAATGCACAAAACTAATTATATAATTAATCTAAACATATCAATTTCCATTACTTTCTATGGAACTGTTCATTTAAAAAAAATATACTGTACAGCTAATTTTGATTAAACACATTTTATTTTGATGCACAAAATGCTAAAAGGTATCTGAATGTGAACAGCTGTAAGTGGCCAGTGACTTGCACTAAGATTACCATATAAAGCTTCTGAATTCCATAAATGGATACTCAAAAGTTTCCTGAAAATATTTTTAAGATTACAAATTATTATAATAATTTTCCAACATAACTTCATCCAAAATGCAGTTCTTTATTGTGCAATTATTAATTTTCAAAGAAGTAATGTTCACTAAACAAGTAATAACTAAAACTCCAGTTACCTTATGATATAATACCATGGGTTGAGTAACTAAGATCACAAAAAAAAATTTAAATGATACAATATTTTCTCATGCTATCATGGCTTTCCAAAATCACTTGCAAAATATTTGAATACCAGCATGTGAAACTTTTAAGATAGCACCTAAAATTTGTTGGTTTATTAAGATTGATTATAACACATGAGAAAAAAACTTTAGAAAAAAGGAACAATTATTTTCATTACCTTTTTTCACATGTTGTATATTACATTTTCTTCTGTATTTAAACAGCTCGAAGAAATAAAACTAAATTTAGAATTATGGTTTAGGCAATGACTTACAAATTCAATCATTAAAGTTACAATGCTCGAGTGGTTTTTTATTGGGACAAGTATTGAAATGAAAATAAGTTTACATGGAGAATAATTGACTAAGTGAGAAAGTAAAGCAGTTCTTCAAAATTTTACTATGGTCACTGCAAACATTCATGAGGAGCCTTTACCTTTAAATGTGATGTGACCATTAAGTGTGCGATTTTCTTTATATATATATATATATATATATATATATATATAGCTTGTGGGCTTCAAAATCAGTAACTTTAGCAGTCTGATCAAGAAGATATAAATGTTCCAAAGTGTATAATACAAAATCAAAACACACTTACAGCCCTGGGATTTAAAATTGTAATCTGGTTGGGAAGCCAGCAATACCTCTTACACTAAATCATCACATTGGTAGTTTGAGGATACATCATCTAGCAGAAGGGAAATAGCACATATGCCTTGTTTATATTGCAATTTAACCCCAGCACACAAGTCCGCAAAATTTTACATTGTGCCCAGTATTACAACAAGCATCTTGCAAACCTTAATGCCAGGAAAATCACCAAAGTTTCGATGAAGTGATTTTCCCATGTTTTAATATGTTAAATTATAAGAAGAACTATAGGTTATCTTTTATCAAAGATCTTTCATTCACATTACATTTATTTTCCTCTTCTATCAGCCCCTGTAAAAAAAAATTCACTTTGGATGTTTCTTCCCCAATGTTTTGAGGTTAAATTGCTAATTGACCCCAGAACGTCAGTAAAATAACTGTAATGTGAACCAGGCTACAATTATTAACTGAAAACATGACATCACTTGCAGCCAATAAGCAGCAACTACTCCCTTCACTGGGAACATTCTTCTGACAGTAGGTTTTTCTTTTCTAATTTTATACAAGAACACTAAAAATGTAGCCAGCACTTTAAATGCTGCTTGGCATTCTCAGTAACAGTACTAAGAGTTTAGTTTGCCCCTCTGCTAATATTTTTGTTCACTTAAGATGCAGCAATAAATAAATAAATGCTATTGAATTAATACCTGTTACAAACCATTCATTGAAAAAAAAATTAAAACAAAAAGGTTTAACAAAATTTCTTTGTACTATTTGAGTTGTAAATCATGTTCAAGAGCTCCAACACCCGATGTTAGTCCCATGAGTTTATTTGCATCTTTCACAGAATAAACACGATTACAAACAACAAAAAGGTCTAAAAGTCTGCATTAAAGTTAGATAAGTATTGTATAATTGCAAAGTGTTTGGCCAAATATGTCCTTTACAGCAGATATACAAATTCAGAAACACAAAAAGAATTGCATGTTTCTTCACCGTCCACAAAAGACTAAGGCCAAATTGGACTTGTCTACTTGGAAGATACTGAGTGGATGGGAAGTTAAAAGTTGCTCATGAGATATTGACATCCTTTGTAGGTTCTTATATTAACTGATCCTGAATGGGCAAGAGGAATCCCCCTCAGAGCTCAACAGGGATAATGTTATAAATATGCAAATTCAGCTGCAGTTGTATCACTGGAGGAGGAATGCAATTTTAAACTGGAGCACAAAGTTATTGTGACATCCCCATCAGATAACATGTTGCAAAGAAAAACCTGGGCCAAAAGTTGCCCAAACTACACTAAGCACAAAAAGGCAATTCTTTGATCCTGTCAACAGCATCCTGTTGCTCAAATTTTTTTCTTTCTAATGCCGGCCAGATGCCACTTCTCCACAGTTTCAGGTAGGAGACTGAGTATGCAGATGAGCATCCGGAGTGAAAATCTCCAGGGACACATGTTGAGGAAGTCTAAACAACTTGCTCTCCCCTTTGGCCTGTTTGTGTAATTCCTAATTTGGGCTAGAACTGAACTTTAGAAACATAATGCAGGCAAGTGAAGTAAAAACACTTCTACAATAAATGAAGAACTTTTAATGGACCCTCATTAAAAAAATTTTTAATCAGCATCTAAATTAGACTTTTCTTAAAATCTCCCAAGTTAATTAAAAGAGAGAAGCATGCTGGTTCTGCCAAATGATCATCTTTTACAGACATTAAAAAAATTTTTATTATTACAAACAGTCCACTTCTTTCTCTGATATTTGCTCAAATTCAAGTAGTATTTTATGGATTTTAACCATCAAATACACAGTTATATACAAATAAGGAAATACCCAACTTTAAAAAGTTCAATTCAATTACCACATGCATTAATTTTGATTTGGCCCTCGTGAAGGTCTGGTCATATTTTAATACAACCACAACTATAATTGCAAAAGCAAATGACTACAGGTGCTGGAACACTGGCAGAAAAAAAAACACAAATTAAAACAAAAAGTGGAAATATTCCGTAAGTCATACAGTATTTGTGGAGAAAGAATCAGAGTTAATATTAACACAGTTTCTATTTTCACAGGTGCTGCCTAACCTGCTGAACATATAACCTTCTGTATGCCATGTTTTACAACATGTTGCACAAAATCTGGCAAGGACATAACCTTTCATTTTCAAGTTGTGAAAACTAGCTGTTATCATGATTCAGATATTGCAGACAAGAGACTGCACCTTTCCCACAAGGCAGGTTTGCCAAATTCAGGTTTCAGATTGAAAGTAAATCAGAGTTTATTATTTCCTTCATAGAATGCAAAAACAAGGTCTGGTCAAATCTCAAGGCGTGTTTAACCCGTATAAACTATACTGAATAGCTTCAGTCGATTACCATGTAAAATTCTGGGCATAGTGCTTCAGAGGCCTTTGAGAGGATGTAGCAAATTTACAAGAATGACACCAGAGGAGAGGAACTTAAGTTATGTGGAGATAATCAAGAAGCTTGAATTGTTCTTTTTTAGATCAGGGTGAGTAAATCATGAAGGATTTTTATCAGAGCCTAAATGCAGAAACTGATTCTGTAGTAAAGGAGGCTCAGAAACCAGAAGGACAGAGAGTGATGAGCACATAAATTCTGATCACTTTCAGCAATTGATTTTCAGCTTCACAATTATTATTGCAAATAAAAACCATCATCCACACAAATGAATTTCTAGCCCTATTATAAATGTGTACAATGCACACCATGACAAGTAAAATTCTTTTTAAAAATCCTCATTAACTTCAGGAAGAGAATGGACAATTGGATAGTTGCACATTGCAATGAAATGGAA
Organism: Rhina ancylostomus; assembly: GCA_030265395.1. Lineage (NCBI taxonomy): Eukaryota > Metazoa > Chordata > Chondrichthyes > Rhinopristiformes > Rhinidae > Rhina > Rhina ancylostomus. Next base: position 96,153,814 of record JARFYF010000074.1, read on the forward strand.
AGTGGTGACCACCAGGCTGTTTCCAAAGATAAGTTGCTTACAAAGTTTGTCAAAAAAATCCATGTTTTTAATAAATATGCCTAATTAAATTTGTTGATGATACTGGGGATTGTAATTGTTAGACAACAACATCAAATTCAAAAGGATTTGGGTAAAATCAGTTGGAAATAGTTTGGAAGGAGGGGCAAGAAGCTGAACCAACACACAAGATGCTATAATGTGGATTTATGTAAAGTTGAACAGGGCAATATCTTGTGGGAATATAAAAGCAAGTTTTGTTGGTCTGTTGGACATAAAACTGAAAGGGATCTAAAGGTACTTGTTGGAAAAATACCGAAGCAACAGACTACATGAAGTGTGCAGTAAACTGTAGGATGTAAAGCTACAGAAATAAACAACAATCATCCTGAGTAAAACACAAACATGTAGGAATAAAGAGGATGCCTTCAAAGACAATAGAGCCTTGAATAAATAAATTCTTTTCAGATTAGCCATCAGTGTCAAAAGTACCATACATGTAAATGGCAAATGTAATGAGGCTACCTTGTGCCAGGGGATGAGGAAATGGATACCAAAGGAGGTGAATGACGTTCTTTTTCTGGATGATGTTGAGCTGCTTTAGCTTCTTGGTGGGACAGCAATTACCTAACCAGTTGGAAAGCATTTATCACACTCCTGACTTGTGCTCTGTTGGTGGAAAGGCTTTGGAAACCTTTATTACTAAAAATTCATTAACAGAATGTGGATTTCACTGATATTTAAGGCTCGTCTTTAATTGCTCTTGACAAGGCAGTGATGAAGCCAGTTCCTTGAATTGCTATAATTGGTATCAGGGGGTAAATAAATTGCTGCAATATACCAACCTCTGACTTCTTCTTGTGATGGTGTTTATGTGGATGGTCCAATTGAATTTTGTGATCACAGGATATTGAAGTCAGGGGAATTGGGTAATGATAATTGAGTAGAATCCCACGGGGAATGGTTACGCTCTCTCTTATTGGTTTGGCCATTTCCTGGCACTTGTCCATGCTCAAACCTGTTCATGTGAGCACCTGGCTTCATTAAAGGAGTTTCAATGTGAAATTAACCATGCAATCTTGGATAAACATACCTGATGACAGTTTTATCATGGACTGATGACATTAATAAAGCCACTGAAGTGGCCAGGCCAAAGACATGCTTGGACCAATACTGGAGCCAAATATTGATAGAAACTTAACTGGGCATTGATGTCTAATATCACTATCAATAACACCTGGCATAACTTTGCTGATGATGGGCATTTGGCCAACTGGGAGGAAATTGGCTGAACTATACTTGTCCTGCATTTTGTGCATAGAACATGCCTGGGTAATTTTTCATAGCACTACAAGTGTTACTTAATTGTTTAATTGTTCACAACCAGTCCGACTTCAGTGAAATTGCAGAGATTTGAACTAATCTGCTGTTTGTGGGATCAGTAAACTCTCTCTGTAGCATGCTTTGTCTGCTGTTAACAATCAAGTAACCCTATGTCATATCTTCACCAGGTCAGAACATCTTTATGTATACCTGATGCTGACAGACTCTTCTGCACCAAATCAGGGTTAGACGCAGGACCATGCTCAACTTGCCTGGTTTTAAATTGTTACATCTGTCCTAAATTCAAGCCATTGAGCCCAGTAACTATGTCTCACAACACATGAAAACAGAACTTCGTCTCCATAAGACGTAGCAGTGGCCATTCCTCTCCACTCTAAAATGGAAAAATGTATTAGCAACAGGTAGAGGTTTTGGTTTAGGTGAAAGGGCTTTCCCTTGTGTTGGTTATCTCATTGCCTACTGCAAGCCTTCTTTGGTAATTGTGCCTTCTGAGACTTAGCCAGCTCAGTTAATACTAGTAATACTGAACTACTCTTGATGGTGGATATTGAAATCCACACTTGGAGAGCCCTTACTCAGTGTTTCTTCCAAGTGCTTATATAAATGCCAGTCCAGCTGAAGTAGTACGTTTTCTCCTCCAGCTGGGGATTTAAGCACTAAAACAGGGGTAACTTTTTTTACTCAGAGAGTGGCGAGTACGTGGAATGGGCTGTATGTTATTAAACAAGGATGGTGGAAGCAGTTGCAGTCATAGTTTTCAGCAGGGAATTGGTTAAACACTTGAAGACAAGAAAAACAAAAAAAAATTCACATGGATATGGAGAAACAACCAGAGACCAGATTTTCTTTTTCAGAGTAAAGTCATTGATACAAATGTATTTATTTAAAAAAAGTGATAATGATGTTTACAGATTGCTTTTAGAAATCGTTGGTTGGTAGCTTTGCAATATTGCTTCAAGCAATAATGCATTGATTAATCTCCCCCATAAAACAGAAATCAACAAGAAACCTGACTATACGTCATAACAATGATTCTATTATGGACTGCCATTAACAGTGAATTTTGGCCATAATATCCAATGGGTGCAAGCTATTTCAACAATATTACTGAAAATAAGTACAACAAAGGTCAACTGTTTATTTTTTTTAAATGTTAGGCAGATAATAGTGATCATTTTCTATTCAGATACCTGTTGAATTTACAGATATTTGCTGAAGTAGTACATCCTGAATACAAAATGTCATGTATTAACATAACATTATTTGTATTTCAACAACTACAAAGGCTATTCAGTGAAAGTTAAAATTGTTTTCATTTTATAAATTAATGCTGTACCCTCCATAAACATGTAATTGTCCAAAACTCGGCTGGTCCATATTCCAACTTGCACCATGATCAAAGGCCTACAATGATTTAAATCAATTTTAAAATTCTCATACATGACCTTTCCCCTTTTAAAATCTCTATAACCTCATCTCACCAAACAACCCTCTGAGTTATTTGTACTAGTCTAATTCTGGCCTTGTGAACAACCCTGATTTCCATCATGTACAATTTTGCAGTATCAGCGTGGAAAGCAGATGAAATAACTGTTTAAGATCTTATGGTGAAACACTTGAACTACTTGGAGGGTTTTCTTGCTTAGCTAAATATAAATTGGAAATCAACGATGCGGTCAGGTTAAGTGCAAGATTGAACAGAACAACTGGGGGAATTAGACAGAAGTGTCAAACCTCTGGGAGGACAGAAATTAACGTGACAACTCTTAATTTTATCACAAGTAATATAATTGAAGAGAAACTACTGATCACATTTCGTTTCCATTTCGTTAACTAGATAACAAAGAGAAGTAATGACCTTAACAAAATCATGGAGCCAAAAATTAATTAGAACTCAGGTTCTGTATAAAAATTGGTACTAACTTCACCTCTTATCAACCAATGGAAAAATTTAACACAACGTTCATGATGAATAATTTTGGATATTTCTGATATGTCTGTTGATCCACTTGCACAATGATTTGAGTTAGATGCTTTCTGAACATCCGACTGTGTCTTTGAACAGAGGCAGTGAATACTGGATCCAGACATTATGTAATCATTTTATTTTTGAGGAACGTTGTCAAACCACCAGTGTACTGTTAGATATTTTGTCAGCATTGAACTCACCAAATGAAAGATTTCTGCCTAAGTACAGAAGGAAGCACTGGACTGGGTGGTGAGGAGAGGGGGCGTGGGCTTCAGTGCACTCTTTCCACAGTACACTCTACTTAGATAGCGACTATAACAATTATAAATACTGTTCTGACTTACAAACAAATTCAACTTACAAACAGACTCAAAATCTGAACATTCGTAATCTGGGGACTTCCTGTACTTGCAGATTTTTACTTTAAGTTTAAACGTTGAGCACTCAAAATTACTTTGGCTCATGTAACTAACAAAATATTTTATTCAAATGTTTAAATGAAACTATGGAACAATTTTGACATAGTAAGTTTCAGTATGTGCATCAGATAAATTAATGTGATCCAACAAAGAGACCAATTGCATTAGTTCAAGTAAGCCACTTCTTTTATTTAACTTTTTTCTCCCCCCTTGCAGACTGAAAAA